>JANQBM010000002.1:4301008-4331689 GCA_025594535.1 Erythroxylum domingense | reverse complement strand
GGAGATTCTTCTAAGAAATTCAGTGTGTCATCCTGCTACAAGGTGCTAATACCTCATGTCCAAGACTTCAGATGGTGCAAAATGATCTGGGATAAATGGATAATCCCTAAACATTTCCTAATCATAGGGATTAAAATTGAAATTAAAATTTAATCCCTATGATATTTGGATATTGAAACTAGGGATAGCCTTCTTAATGTATGATATGTGGAAAGAGAGAAATCACAGGAGATTCAGAACGAGAAACTAGAAGCTCACTAAACACCTATTCAACAAGTTACTAATAAGGGAGATGATAATAGTGAATAATCTACATTTTAAATGTAGTAATGCTATTAAAAGAAGATGGAACCTAGTCTAATAGTTACTACCAATTGAAGATGCACACCAGAACTATTTCAACCTTATGCAGAGCAATAACAATTCAGTGAAAATTTTGGTGATATGTATGGACTGAGAAGATTCAATAATATGCAATTTGACCTTTAATTAAGAATGAGGTTTTTTTCGATAGACCCATATGAAAAAGTATATATATATATATACACACACATATTAAAATAATAAAATAATACTAATAAAAATTAAAAAGACATAAAAGATAATAGTAATAATAAATAAATAAATAAATAAAAACGTATAAATAAAAATATAAAATAAGTAATAGGATAAATATAAAATATGATAAATAATAAAAATAAAAGATAAAAATAAGTAAATAAATACATAAACAAGAAAGAAAAGAAGTAAATAAATAAATCAAACCAGCCACTAAAAAATATTTAGATTAAGTAAAGAAATATTTAGGTTAAAGAATTAAAAAATACTATATATTAAGTATTTAAACTAAATACAAGACATTAAATTTTGGACAAAAAAACCTTAAAAAAGAAGGAACTCGATGTAAGAGAGATGTTCTATTGTTCCAAGAACCATCGAAAATTAAGAAAAAGGAGTAATTCAGTCGAACATCGGGGATCAACAGACAACCCTTAACTGGTACCGTCGAAATCCACAGTTCCTCCAAATTGTCTCTGGCCGCTGAAATATTCTCTCCGGTTGAAGAAAGCTATTCTTTTTGTGAGCCGTCTCGGAGTTCAAGGAAACAGTCATTCACCGGAGCAAACAAGTAGATCACGAATAGAAGTAACACAAAATTACCTAGACCGTCGGTTCTGATTACAAGAAGGGTTTTCCTTATATTCTATTGTAAATGTTCAATAAAATAAACTTTTAACCTAATTTTTTAGCCACTTGTAACGTCTAGAGAGTTAAAGTTTAATGGGTAACTCAAGTAGTCTTTGTGGATGAACCATCTGAAGTGCGTAAAGGATAGACGTAAGGAGAAATTTAAGGTTAGATTAAAAACTTGTAACCTATCGGCCACTTGTAAACTCCCATACATGTAGGACTTGCTCAAGTCTTTTGTCTAATATAGTTACTTATATTTAGAGATAACGCTCGGACTTGAGTTAGACCTCAAGTTGAATCAGGCTGACAAAAATTGACATTCTTATTTATATTTAAAAGATATGTATTTCTATCTTAAATTTGTATAATAAAGAAACTTTGAATGTTTAAAATTTTAGGTTAAAGTTTTTGTAATTATCTTAGTATTAATTTATTATATTATTTTTAAAATATATAAATTTAGAATTAATAAAGAATTAAACTAGCTCTTTAATATTTAAGTTTAAATTCGAATTATCTCAAATTATTTTAGAATAATTTTTGTAATTAGTTAGATAAAGTTAAATTTAGTCTGCCAACTTCAAACTTATCCAAGCTTTCTGACATGTTTCGATGTGATTTAGAAATATTATGTATATTGGAAATTCAATATACGCGAAACTCCAGACATTTCGGATAGGGTCCAATAGCCATTGGGTTACAAGTCTCAAACTTGTCTCTGGGCTTATCGTGTCGCAGGAACATCCCCGTCTTTGTAGCTTACCTCGGCGTACGCAAGTCTATCCTGGACTAGGTGGCTACGTCTTCTTCGAGATTCTCTGGCCGCAACCGAAACGACAAGTCGCTCCCTTTTTATTGACCTTTCTGGGCTTTAATGAACCCAAAAATGGGTTTGTCTCCAACGGCGTCGTTTCCTTTGTAAATTAACTACGCCAGACGGAGCCCCGGGTTACTGACTTACCGACTAATTTAACGGTTCAGGGCAATCTAGAAATTTTATGCACAACTGGGGACTATGTTACGTGCAAAAGTGAAGCAGGTCTTGTTTATATACTCTTTCCTACATTTCTTTACGCCCCATTTTTCTTCGTCTCGTCACTGACGCCATCGGGTAGGAAGTTGTGAAGAAGAAATTGGAACTCAGATCTCGAAAACTAAATCAACCATTGAAGTTTTGCGATCGCTTCCGGTGTGTGTTCTAATGTGTCTTGGTTGTGGATTATTAATCTGCCACGGATTTTCTCTATTTAGGCTTCACTTCCTTTCCTATTGGCCGTCTCGTTACATTATTGGCTTTCTATTTTTATTGATTATTTCGTGACATTTAGGTAGTTTGTAATCTAAACGATCACTTGTCGCTACCTGTTTCCTGGTTTTAATGGATTCTGAATTTGATATTTGCGGCTAGGCTAATATGGACCGTTCCTTTTTGTATGGCGATTGAAAGTATGTTTTGTTTATTATACTAATCTTTGAACTACTGGTTTTCAAATCCTAGAGGTCATTGTTTCATTGATTACTTAGTTACGGGAATTTTGGAAGTACGTGACGTGATCGTCCAAACTTCTATATTCTTAATTGCCAACAAGAATTCGTGGTAATTTTCCTGGAAAATTCTTCGGAAGAGAAAAAAAAAAGCCCTAGTTGGCATTAGTATTGATGCTGATCAGCACTTCTACAGTGCAATATGTTATTATTATTATTGTTATTGTTATTATTATTATATTAGCACAGTAATCAGCACTACTACTACTATTGGTATTGGTATGATGAAGATGTCTCATTGTTTAATCATTATCAGTCTTTGTGGCAGGAATTGCTTTTCTCTCTTTATATTTCCCTTTTAGATGTTTTGATCCTTCCAGATTTACATTCAATCATAACCTCACCTATGGTTGTTTGCTTTTTATGGAAACAGAATCATTGAACTTGTTGCTGGTGATGGCTGGGAAGCAATATAAGTATCTTATTTATCAAATTATAAAGTTCTGATCGTTTTTTCTTCTAATACCGGGGGGAAAACATGAACATTGTTAAGGGTGTGGCTGATCTCATACGGAGAACTTCCAGTACCCATACTGGAGAGTCTACTTCAGGGTTATTGGCCGAGAAGTTTTCCCCTCCTACTCCAAAAATCTGTTTCAGGTATTTGTTCAAAGTATTCTACTACTTACAACCTCTATGGAATGTACCTTTTTACCTGGTGAATAAAGAGTTCATTTAGTCCTTAAATTAGGAGTAATTGACTTCAACTGTCTTAAACATTGTATAGACTGCTGATTAAACTGTTACCAATTTGCTTGACTGTGTGGACTTCTGTATGGCAGATTGATTAACATGTTTTTAACCGCAAATATGGCAAGATATGGTTTCATAACTTCAAATTGGATCCTCCACATTCTGGTTTCTTTGCTGTTATGTGTACACTTCTGGTGTATATATAATTTTTTGGGAAAAAGAAGCAGGAGAAGAAAAGACCAATGCTCATTGTCATAAGAGCAAAGGGGTTTCTGTATCGTACTGGATGTTGGGGCCTTTGTTTCCTTACTGGGCAATGTACAGGATTGTTTTAGTTTCTTAACTGTTTTTGATTATCAACAAGTGGCATATCTTGATGCTTCTTAGTGTTCAAAATAATTGTCGATTCTAGGAACTAGCAAATTGTTGTAAATTAGTATGATTTCAAAAAAGAAGATTTTGGCATGTGTCCTTGACTTTTGACTTAGTGAATGATTCTTTCGTGATGCTTTGACTTATATTTGGACCTCAAAAATATGTGTTGCAAAATGTGCTAGTACGGCATGTATTTGATTAAAGATAGCATTCGCTACTTTCATGAAGCAAATGGGGTCTGCTATGTAAGTACTTGTTTTGCTTTCTTTCTCAGCGAAGTTGGTGATGAGGCTGTTTTACTTTCACTTTGGGAGAAATACGAAAATGCTGCTGATAAGGTATTTCAGCAAAATATTTCTCATTTTGCATTCTCTTCATTCCAAATTGGGTTGGTATTTCTGCACACTGTTACATTCAATCTGCGCCAGAGCTAATAGATGAATTTCATGTCTATGTTCTCTTAGTTCTTCTCTACCAAACAAAAGACATCCCATTCATGTGGGTTCCCATATTACGGGGTTTAGTGCAGGTTGTTTATCCAGCCTTCTTAGTTTTACTCACTAGTTATTCTCATGGCCGGGAGTCTGTCAAGTGAAAAGGCAACTGTAGGTGGTCAAAGGGTAGACTATGCAATGTGATCAGCTTCAAGGGCGCGTCTTTGATTTTTCTTGTAAACCATGTTTGAGATGGGAGAATTGGTGACCTTTTGTATGATAAACATGCTGATGATATTGTGATTCAAACTTCAGTAATCATGAAAACTCTTGATTCCTAAATGCTAAGTTGTATATTATGAAAATTAAGTACGAGTGTATTTATCCTTGGTGCCATAAGCAACAAAATTATGTGCATGTGGATCTTGTTTGTGAAAAGCCTTGTTCTGTCCGTGGGAGATAGCCTTCCATTGGGCATTCTATTCGTGGAACATAGAGAAATGCATAACTTGCACAAAACGGGATAAGTTGGTAGTCTATGGGTCATGGCCTGCACAAAACGGAATAATTTGGTAGTCTTTGGGTGGGACTCCATATTTCCTGACACAAAAATATGGTGAAGGAAAAGTGGTGCATACCAATCTAGAGAATCTCAATCATAAAAAGATATGTATTTCTTCTAGTTATGTGTGTTAAAATTTTGCACTGGAGATGGCAATTTGTCTATTTAGTAATCTTAAGTTTTTGTTCTCCACTGTTTTTAGGTTGAAAAGAAGAAGCTGTATCGTGTTTTCCTTGAGCAATTTGCATCGGTGTACAAGAACTGGGAACCTGCAAATGCTGCTCAGTTGACAGAGCGCCCACCAGCGGCTGGCCCTTCTGCTGAGAAACCACTTCTCTCTGATGATATGGTTGTTGGATGTTCTAGCGGGCATCCTGCTGAAGTCATTTTGACATTGACTGAAGAGCTCACAGAATTAACAACGTTGGTTAGCACTTGTAAGTTGATTTGTTGTTCTACAGACATGCTATCTGATTGCTAAACTATTACTATTGACAATGCATCTGGCGCCTGCTTAGTGGTTTGAGTTGATGCATCATCCACTCTACGTTGAAATCTATGTATGTTGGTCTTTTACCCTTGTAGAAGTGAGTTGTCTAGGATTATATCATATCTGAATGTGCTTTAGTTTCTTAATTAGTGTCCATGAATTGTATAAAGCTGCTGATCTGGGCAAGTTAGTCCTATTTGAACAACTTTTAGGTTAAGGAATTGGTAAATAAAATTGATATCTGGCATGAATTGGCTATTCACCAACTCTTTGTGAGCTTGGTTGAAGTTTGTGTATCAATTAGCAGTGACTTTTGTGAGATCTGCAAGTACTTGGAAATATTAAAAAGCACAGGCCTATGACACATTTGATATTGCCACTTTCAACCAGGATATGAGATCTCTTAAATCCATTAATATCAAATTCTAAAAGATATTTTTCCTAAAGCTAATGATTAATTTTATCCATCATTGTCAGGCATCTTTGCACCCTCGTTGTCCAGTAAGTCAGGGTTATCATCATTTGTGCCATCTGGAATGCTGTGACAAAGCTTTATACTGCATGTCCCTTAGTGCCATTGACCACTTTTAACTTTTGGAGTGTTTGGTTCTATTGATAATTCATACTAAACATGTGTTCTTCACTGTGCTTATTGTTTGCCACCTTTTGGTTGACACCTAACAGAGATAATATGTAGGTTATTGTTAATCTCTTTGGTCTCCATGCTCTTTTCAGTGTTTTTTGACCTTGTTTTGGTTATATCACCTGCTCCTGTTTTAATTTTTTGTATTGTTGTTCACACAGTAAATGCTGGTGGTGTGCATGCTGGAGCTGACTCATCAGGGGCTTCCACAAGCGTGAACAATATTTCTGAAGGATTGCTTGTGTTGGATGCTTTATCAGTAATTACTCGATCATTGCATAATTGCAGTGTTTTTGGCTACTATGGTGGAATTCAAAAACTAACTGTGCTGATGAAAGGTAATGCAGCTATTTGCTATTCTTTGAAACTCTGTCACCTTTCTGTTATTCCTACACTGAGGCTTTTCTTTTTGGCCTTAGCCGTGATATGCTCCCTATGGCAATACCTTTCATATTAATTCCTTGATGCACGCCCCTTAAATAGTACTATTGTTTCACAAAAATAAGTTTGTCCCTCTCTTGAGTGTTATCACTATCTGATGCTATCATTTTAAATTTCAGGGGCTGTCGTCCAACTGAAAACTGTAGCTGGTGGATTATCTGGAGATGAAAATTTATCTAACATTGTTATAGAGATGATAGGAGTTCTGCAACGGGTTCTAGTACATGTTGTCTCAATAATATGTAGCTTTATTGCTTTGAATACCAATATGCATGAGAAAGATAAGCTGTACAGTGGTTCTACACAGCATTTTGTTGCTAGATGGGGTCCATCTTCCTCTGAATTGTCTAATGTTTCTAAAATTCCTAATGAAACAAGGCAAGATTGGCATCAAAAAGCAGTTTTGTCTGTGATGGAAGCTGGTGGCCTTAACTGGTTAGTAGGTAAGGTAGGCGTTTCTGAGTTTCTCTGTGCTTCGTCTTGACTTCCTGAGGTTCATAGTTTATGTGAAATGATGTAAATTGCAAATACACTCTGTCACTATGCTGAAAACCTTGCAACTTATCATAGTGGTAACTTGTTTTAGTAATTGATATTCTGTGAATGCATCTCAATAACAATTTTACTTAAAAATATCAGTCACTAAGTTTTGAATTTTACGTACACAATGTGCAATGCCCTATTACTTGACCCAATATGAAGTAGAAGCTTTTGTGAACAATTTGTGGCCTTCTATTCAAATTTTCATTTTTTGAAGTTGTGTTTCAGAGCTGTTGCGTGTCATCAGAAGGTTGAGCATGAAAGAACAATGGACGGATGTTTCACTTCAGTGCTTGACTTTGAGGACCCTTCTGTTAGCATTGTCTGACAATCCACGTGGTCAGAACCATTTTAAAAGTATTGGAGGGCTTGAAGTTGTATTGGATGGATTAGGCCTCCCATCGATAAATAGCATGTTGTTGAAGAATGCATCATGTGTGGAAGAGCGAAGGTAGCCTATAACATAAAACGCAAACTCCACTTTTTAGCACTGAAGCGATAATGACTACTTTGCTGAACAAGTTGCTATACATCTGTTAAGTAGGATCATAGATTAGTACTATAGGTACCCGAATGTTTTGACAACTGTATTTTCCAAATTATTTTATCTTTGATATCTGGATGTCAATCTGTATTTCATGATATTATTCAAAATATATATTTGTTAATCTTTCTATGCCCCTGATGTTATTCTTTTGGTTCTTGTTTATGCACCATCTGATATGCTTATATTGTTTTCTTTGAGATAATTGGTCATACCATAAAAGTTGTAAGCTCCTATATTTGAATCAATTACCATCTCCCTCTCTCTTTACTGATTAAATTATAGCTTACAAATCATATTAATTTAAAGTTATACTATGCTAAGACGGGGAGGTTTCAGAAAGGAAAGTGCAACATTCGCTGATAGACACAGGTCACCTAGTTAACTAGGGTATGCAATTCCTTACCTGAGCTGACATGCTGACTTTTATGTCTTTGCGACTTTGATAAGTTCTGGTGAAACACTGTCCCTTCTACCAGCCATTTGAAACTGAAATCTTGCAGTTTGTTGGGGAAACACTCAAACCTCCAAGCTACAATTATGGCTGGTAGCTGCCATGTTAACCAAGTCGATTGCTTGTCTAAGCTGCCATGATTGTTGCCAAGCTTGATAAATTAACAGAAGCTTATTTATCCAGATGTTGCTATATTCAAACTCATCTCTATTCTTAATAGGGTCTTTTTCATTTTAAGATCTGACGTGCTTGTAGATTTGAGCAGACATGCCCGCCTTTGTGTTTTTAGATGAACTTTGAAATCTTTATCTTTCTCTCTACTTTTCAATATTTGATCTTCGGTATTGGCATGTTATTGCAGTGACGGGAATTCCTTGTTGAAAATATTCCACCTCCATGTTCTTTCTTTGACAGTACTAAGGGAGGCTGTGTATCCTTCAAGTTGTCTGATCTTGATGAGTTCAGGAAGTTTTACATTCTCATGAATTTAGTTTCTCATTTACTTGCTTATTTATTCTCAAAGTTTGTAATTATTTGGATCCCAAGCATTCCTCACTCTTCATATTTTCATTGCCTTAACAGTCCATCCATCAATTCGTATATCTATGTGCTTTCATGCATTTGTTAAAAATTTTAATCCTTAACTTGTATTTAGATCTGGTAATTTGAGCAATTTGCAATTCCTGTGTGAGAATGGAAGAATTCACAAATTTGCTAATAGCTTTTGTTCACTTGCCTTCATGCTTCACGAACACAAGCAGAAGAACAAGGATACGTCTTCACAGAAGGATGTTCAGCTGCTCTTTTCTGACTTGAAAAATGATAACCACGTAAAAATGGAGACTTCATTTCTTCTTTCTGCAAGCATGTCTTATTCTCAGCTTTGGAATGAATATGTTGTCAGTATGAGTGGGATTCTCTGTTCTTTTGTGGCTTCACTAGAAAATAATAAGTCCCGTAAGGTCCAAGTGAATTCTGGAAGAGCTGCCATGTCAATCTCTTCAGCATACAGTGAACTCTCAATTAAGTGGGTTATGCGGGTTCTTCTTATAGTCTTCCCTTGCCTGAAGGCTTGTTCAAATCAAAATGAGTTGCCAAGCCATTTAAGGTGATTGTTTAGTATGGATCCTGCTTTCTTTTCCTATATAAGTTTTGATCAATCCAGGTGTCATAACTAGTGACTTGTAAACTCTACTGTGCTTGGTTTTCTCATCATATGTTCAACATATTCTCATATCCTTCATATTTGCATGATTATATTTATTTGCAGGGTCTTTGTCAATGCCCTACAGCATTCTGTTCTTGATAGTTTTAAGAGGGTTCTTGTTTCATCACCCAGAACTCTTGAAACATACAGAGAAGAAGGACTATGGGACCTTCTATTCTCGGAGAACTTTTTCTACTTCAGACCAGCTTTGGAAGAAATTTCTGGAGAGCGTTTGACTTGTGATGAAGGATCTGCAGGCAAGGCTGAAATGGCTTCTCTCTCTGGTAGCATTGACGGCCAAACAAAGTCTGGTTGCATGGAAATCCTCCAAATGGAGGTGATCTCATTTCTGGAATTTGCAGCAACTTGTAATGGGAGTGTCCATAATTTGGTAGGGATTCTTTTCCTTATATTTTGCTGCTTATCGTACAAGTCATGAATGGGTGTTTTCGTGTCTTACTGCTTTAGATACTCTAATTCTGATTTATGGAATCGTGAAATCTGTTTTCCACTAGGAGTTGTCCCTTCATACTTTCCACTTTCCTGACCTTTTCTGTAATCAATGTGTGTTTAGGTTTTCTGTTCATTTCACATTGCATTTAGACTTTTGAAACTCTCTTCTTTTACTGTTAATGAAGTGGGAAAATGGAGAGGGCTGAGGGCTTAGGAACAGTTGCTCAGCATCTCCATAATGGTGAAACTACCCATGTTATTGGTCCAGTGGTTTTGTTGAAGTGTGATTGCAGGAGGTCTAGGTGTCATGCAAGAAGAAAAGAATTCCAGTTTGATGCAATAACTTCAAATTTTAAGTGATGTTTTACATTATAAAACGTTATTGAAACTCAATTTTCACACTTCAGTTACTCCACCACAGTTAATAGCTGTATTTTTCCAAATCTGCGTTCAGAGTTACTTTGCATTTGGAAAATGCTATGGTTTGACTTTACCAACACTAGCAAGGTTGCATTTGGCTCAAAATACAGGCACGAAACCATACTATCAGATGCGCCTTGTTTATGGGACTGTAGAGACATTCTTTGTTCTGGTCACTAGAATCAGAATTGCTTCATGTTGCGAATTATGTTTTCCGATTTTGTGGGCCTATGCTTGCGTGCACTAGTTTTTTGGTTGTAGGGTGGGACCTGTGGTTTTGGTATTTAGTGGTGTAATATGCTTCTTGAAAATAGAACTGAGAGTAATGATGACAAGTAATTGATAATGCACTTTAAACGTTTCTTTTGGTGCTTACATTTTTCGGCTGTTTTTCCAGAAGCCTGTTATTGATGATCTAGGGCAGGTGCTTGGTTGATTGATCTAGGTTCTGCGGTTAAATAATCATCTAATTCTGCTGTAATTTTTCTCTCGTGAAGCCTGAATTATCTGCTCTATTGGATGCCCTTGAGCAATGTGCTTGCCATCCCGAGATTGCCAGTATTCTTGCAAAGAGTCTACTTCGTATACTACAGCTTTCATCAGAGAGAACTGTTACCTCCTTTAAGACACTTGGTGCACCTTCACGTGTGCTCAGAGTTGCTTGCATCCAATCCAAAGAGTCTAGAAGGTGCAGTAACATGAGCCCTTCTGTTGATAATAACATCCTTCCAACTCACGGTGCTAAAAAATCCAACGACCATGAGACACCTCGAGGCTGGCTTGAATGCATGCGGACATGCATGGGGCTTTTTGCAGATTTTTTCTCAATTGCAGAGGATGCAAGAAGTTATATTTTACATGATTTGAGTTGTATAGATTGCTTGTTTGATTTATTTTGGGAAGAAGACACCAGAAATTATGTGCTCATGTATATTCTGGAGCTGATGAAGGTATTTCTTTATGCTCATGTTTGTTGGATAATATGGTGTTCTTGTTAGTAAGTGAAGTAAAAATTGATCTTTTTCTACCTCTTCAGTTGGCACCATCATCTGTGGAAGATCAAAAAGCAAAGTTACTGTTGTGTTCGAAATATTTAGAAACTTTCACTCAAATCAAGGAAAGGGAAACATATTTTGTGGACTTGTCGATTGATCTATTGATTGGAATGAGAGAGATGCTCATGAATGATCCTGGGGTACATTTTTACTAAATTTGCTTTACTTCCAGATGGTCTCTTTTAGGTTTCTGGGGTTTAGGGTGTATGATTTGATTTTTTCCGTTAATTCTTAATGTCTAATCAAGCTTTTGCTTATTCAGTATTATCAGACCTTGTTTCGAGATGGCGAATGCTTTTTGCATGTTGTATCATTGCTAAATGGTAATCTTGATGTGGCAAATGGAGAATGCTTAGTTTTAAATGTCCTTCAGACTCTTACATGTCTCCTTGCAAGTAATGATGCTTCAAAGGTACTTCCTTATCTGCTCTTCCATTTTGTTCTCTCTCTTTCTTGTATTGGTTTACATGAATTTTCTTTCTAACTTGTTTCAATTATTGTGTTTGGACTTTTTTATTTCTTAACATGAAACTATATGCTATTAGAGCAAAGTAAATAGCTAATAGTTGGTACTGTGCTTTAGAGGTTGTTCAGTTGGATTGTGGTCAGTACATATGTTTGGATGCATATGCCTTTCAATCACAAATTTGGTGTTGACAGGTAACCTATATGTGTTAGATTAACCAGGGGGTCTATGGGCTTGGATATGTAAAATACCTCTGATAAGAATGTGAGGATCTCCTTCACGAAGGATGTTGATGAGGAACTCGGGTACTGAGCAACGAGGGATAGTACCTCTGATAGTGGTACTTTTGTGGAGAGTAGTCACTATGCAGCTTATATGTGCAATGTTTCCGAATCTTAAACTATTTTCAAAATCTTTGGATTAGAATGTATTGCATCATAATACATGTTACGCACGGCTTGCAAGTTCCATGTTAACATCTTTCTTTTATGTGTCTTCAGATATCATTTGGAGTTACTGAATAAGTTGCCAGCCGCTTAGTTGTATGATTACCATTAGGCAATAATCATATAACAGTTAAGTGTGACTGGAACAAAGATTAAGGGAAAACCTTTATAATAAAAAATAGTTAAATGTGACTGGATTAAGGGAAAACCTTAGTTGAGCTTTCAAAATGACAATTTGGACCAGTGTGATTTGTATTGGCAACTTGTGAAGTTTGTGATCCCTTGGGATTCTGTTGATTGTAGATCCATGTTGTTTCTTTACGTGTGTTGTCTTTCCTTTCATACTTAGTCCATTAGTTTCTTGCATTTCCATGTTCAGATGTTATCTCTCTTTCTCTGTCTCTCTGACATTCACATACACAAAAAAAAAAACCTTTTGGAAAGTGCAACATGAAAATTCACAACTTTTGCAGGCTGCTTTTAGAGCTTTAGTTGGTAAGGGCTATCAGACAATGCAAAGTTTGCTGTTAGACTTTTGCCAATGGAATCCAAGTGAAGCACTTCTGAATGCCCTTCTTGATATGCTTGTTGATGGGAAGTTTGATTTAAAGTCAAATATGCTCATAAAGGTGACCTTTAAAAATCTGAAGGCCTTATTTTGTTTCTGGTAGAGATGTTATTTTGTTGATTGATTGGAAGTTATGAATCATAATTAAAGGTAATTTCTTTCTTGCCCAAATTCTTGGTTCATGTTTCTCATCTTAGTTCTTTTCCGTGATTTTGATTCAGAATGAAGACGTGATTTTACTGTTTCTGAGGGTTCTACAGAAGGTTTGTGGTTTATTTTCTGTCTTTATCCTGTTTAGTTCAGAGATTTCTTCCAATTCTGACTTTCTAATTTTTACCTCCGACATGTTATTCTATAATCCTTTTCAATCAGTTATTTTGCTTAAATTGGCTCTATCCAATATCATTCTGGGTCATTACTTGCCATTTTCTGATTGGGCAGAGCAGTGACTCTATGCGGAACTATGGGCTCAATGTTTTCCAGCAACTGCTCAAGGATTCAATTTCCAACAGAGCTTCATGTGTGAGAGCAGGGATGCTCAACTTTCTTCTGGATTGGTTTTCTCAAGAAGATAAAGATGATGTGATATTGAAAATCTCACAGTTGATTCAGGTCATTGGTGGACATAGCATATCTGGGAAGGATATTCGGAAAATCTTTTCTCTCCTACGAAGTGAGAAAGTGTGGACTCAGCAGCAGTACTGCTCACTATTGTTAACCACTGTTTTATCGATGCTAAATGAGAAAGGACCAACTGCTTTTTTCGACCTAAGTGGGATTGATTCTGTGAGTCTCTATGATTTCCTAAAAGCTACTCATGAGATGTAATCTTTATTGGTTACTGTTTGTGACCTTCATATTAGAGATGCCTAAGATATTGGTGCTTGTTGAGCCGTGAATGTCATGCAAGGACTTTGTTTCATGTATGCAAAGCAATGCGATGTAGGGAGTGTCATTTGGCTGAATTTCATTTGATTTAATTGCGAGGATTTCTTGTTGGCAGTGTATACGTTGGTAAAGATAAAAGTAATAGAGTTATATGAGAAACTGCTCTTACCCTTGCAGCTGTAGTTTTAAAATATTTGATTCCTAGTGGACAATACTTTTTTTGTGTCCAAATATTTAATAGGTTGGATTGGGATTTTTCCTTTAATTCAAGGGTTGTGTTCCTTGTTGTTCCAAAATGAATTTCCTTTGATCTTTAAATTACCAAGAAACTAACTAAACATTAAACTCTAATTTGCAAAGTTAATGATAACCATATTACATTTATGTTCTTACTCAACTTAGGTTCTGCTTTAATTACATAGGATTCAAGATTCTGTTGCATATTGGATGTCTGAGAGAGTAGGTTTACCTCGTCTGTCTGTGGTTTTGTTTCCCTTTCATGTCAATTATTCTATTAAGTTAGATCTGTCTATGCTCAGACTGTTATATCTTTGCTTTTGTATTGTTGCAGGGTATCAGAATTAAAACACCTGTCCAGTGGCCTATCACTAAGGGTTTTACATTTTCATGTTGGCTTAGGGTAGAAAACTTCCCAAGAAACGGAACAATGACTCTTTTCAGTTTCCTTAGTGAAAATGGAAAAGGATGCATTGCATTGCTTGGAAAGGACAGGCTTACTTATGAGGTCAGTTTTTGAGTATTGGTGGCAATTCATATTCTTAATGATGAGTATTGGTGGCAATTCATATTCTTACTGACGATTTGAGAGAAGGAATAGTTTGGATTGTAAATATTCTTTTAGTAGTAGTAATTGATTTCCTTGCACATTGTGAATTTTATAAAGCTTTCTGTGAGTTTCATAAGTAAACATATGGTTTCATGCCTCTCGCAGTCTATTAATCTAAGGCGACAGTGCGTTCAACTGCAAACTAATCTAATCAGGAAGAAATGGCATTTTCTTTGTATAACTCACAGCATTGGAAGGGCATTTTCTGGTGGTAGCATGTTGAAATGTTATGTTGATGCAAATCTTGTTTCATCTGAAAAATGCAGGTTCTATCCCTTATCCAGTTATTCATGCTATTATCAGTTTGGCTTTTGATGATTCTTCCATGATTTGCATCTTTTCATGTTCAGATATCCAAAGGTCAATGAGTTTTTGACAAGCTGTATCATTGGAATGAAAATTGATTTGTCTCAAAATGAGGCGACTAGTACTTTTGAGACCATACAAGATATCTTCCCTTTTCATGGTCAGATTGGTCCTTTGTACCTTTTTTCTGATGCCATTTCATCTGAGCAAGTCCAGGGTATCTATTCCTTGGGACCAAGCTATATGTATTCATTCCTTGATAATGAAGCCACACCATTTCATGACAGCCCATTGCCTAGCGATGTCCTGGATTCTAAAGATGGTCTAGCATCAAAGATTATATTTGGACTCAATGCTCAGGTTTCTGTCATTCCATGGCAATTTAATATTTTAAAAATTCCTTTGTGTTTAGCCAATTAGTGACCATTTTCCCCTTTCCAGGCTAGTGATGGTGGTCGAAATTTGTTTAATGTTTCACCTGTATCGGATCATGGATTGGATAGGAAATCATTTGAAGCAGCTGTTATGGTTGGTACACAGTTGTGTTCACGACGATTGCTTCAACAGATAATTTACTGTGTTGGTGGTGTATCTGTATTTTTCCCCCTCATAGCCCAATCTGATAGATTTGAATGTGAAGAGAATACATCCTCTGACCATGTAGTTCTTACGCCTGTCCCGAAAGACCGTTTGACAGCTGAGGTTGTTGAACTTATAGCTTCTGTCTTGGATGAAAATGTATCAAATCAACAACAAATGCATCTTCTTTCTGGATTTCCAATACTGGGATTTTTGTTGCAATCAGTTCCACCAGAGCAGCTTAATTTGGAAACACTTTCAGCAATGAAACATCTATTCAATGTTGTTTCTAACTGCAGTATGTTTCTAAAATAGTTTCTGGACTTGACAGCTGATTTGTTCGCTGAATCCTCTAGTCATTTTTATTCTTCTTCGATCACATTTTGATCAAGCTTTTTCTTTCTTGTGGTTCAGGTTTAGCTGAGCTACTTGTCAAAGATGCTATATCTAGCATATTTCTTAATCCTCTAATCTGGCTCTACACGTCTTACAAGGTGCAGCGAGAACTGTACATGTTTCTTGTGCAGCAATTTGATTGTGACCCACGGTTGCTCAAAAGTTTCTGTCAGCTTCCACTTGTTATTGATATAATTCGTCATTTTTATTGGGATAATGCAAAATCTCGTAGTGCTTTTGGAAGCAAGCCTCTTTTGCATCCTACTACCAAACAAGTTATTGGAGAGAGACCTAATAAAGAAGAAATACGTAAAATTCGTCTTCTTTTATTGAGTCTTGGAGAGATGAGCCTTAGGTATAACCTGTCTTGCATGTCACTTCTCTTTTCTTTACTTATATTCAGTTGCTTGTACTTCTTAACTTTCTATTTTATTCTTTCTTTGTTTTCATCTGTGCATTTGTGAGTTTATGCACATATGTTTTGGGCTGGGCTATACAAACAAAAGTTCTTCTTCCCACCATTGGAACTTCATTCCAACTTTAAGGGGGCTTTCATTTATGTTTGTGGTACTATCGTCAAATAACTTGGCTTGGCCATCCATTATGTTAATGTAGGTTAATTGCTAATTTTCTTTCTTAAAAAGTTTCTTGATAAAATCTTGCCATATGCAGGCACAGCATTGCAATAGCAGATATAAAAAGCCTCATAGCATTTTTTGAGACTAGCCAGGATATGGCTTGCATTGAGGATGTCCTTCATATGATCATTCGTGCCCTTTCTCAAAAGCAGCTGCTTGTTGCTTTTCTTGAACAAGTCAATCTGATTGGTGGTTGCCACATTTTTGTTAATCTCCTTCACAGGTATACATTATTTCCAGAATTCATTCAGTTTTTTTATTAATTTCCTACTTTTCAAGGAAATTAATTGGCTTCTTAAGAATATGATGCGGTATAGGTACTTTAGTACATTTGGATTGGCAACTTGCTGATAATGAAAATTGGCACTTATATTGATGTGTAGATAAAGCCACGGAAGAATATACATTCTTGGTTGATTTTGAAAAAATATGGGGATGCTAGTCAAGTTAGTAGTCTCATTGATATACACAGACCCTCCATCTATTTTCAGCTGAAAGTTTGTGGTGTGTGATTTTTACTGACTATATCTTAGCATCACTCTGGCTCAAATCTCAGCTTCTGAATATTTGTCATTTAATGACTTGTTCTAGGTCAACTTTAGAAGCTCTCATTTGCTAGTATTCTAGTGTAATAAAATTAAATGTTTATTTTGTGTCAGAAAATGATTGTAGAAGAAAATTTGAAATGTTAGTACGTTTAGGAAACCAAAAGAACTTAGCGCACCCTTAAATAGAAGCAGTTCTTTTATGTGAGTATGAGTTTTGTTATACATATAATTTCATTCTCTTTGCAAAGTCAATTTTGACTATTATGATCTAATAATATCATGATTTATGTCTCTCTAATAGGGAATATGAGCCTATCAGATTGCTTGGCCTGCAATTTTTGGGGAGGCTCATGGTTGGTTTACCATCTGAGAAGAAAGGGTTGAGATTTTTCAATCTTCCAGTAGGAAAGTCTAGAGCTCTGTCAGAAACCCAGAAAAAGATCAGTTTAAGGACGCAGCCAAGTTTCTCTTCCATCTCAGATCGATTGTTCAGATTTCCGCTAACAGATAACTTGTGTGCCACCTTGTTTGATGTTCTTCTTGGTGGAGCTAGTCCTAAACAGGTAAAGAACTAGGAATGGGCCTTTTGTGGTGTTCATTTTAGGAGTTGTGCAAATGGTACGCTAGGGAAAACATCTCTCTAACTGCTTTTTTTTTTTTTTTAAATTGATGTTGCAGGTGTTACAGAAGCAAAAAAGTAAAGGAAATAATTCTCAATTTTTCCTTCCTCAGATATTGGTTCTCATTTTCAGATTCTTGTCAAACTGTGAGGATGTATCAGCAAGGATAAAAATAATTCAAGATCTGCTTGATTTACTTGATTCAAATACCTCAAATATTGAAGCTTTGATGGTACGGATTTTATTCATCATTATTATTCTGGTTTTTCAATTCTTTATGACCAGTTGAACGTGCAAATAGGAATATGGGTGGAATGCTTGGCTAATGGCTTCTGTAAAGCTTGATGTGATTAAACTCTACGAGCCTGTATCTCAGAATGAAGACAACAATAAGATACTTGAACAGGAGTTGATAAGGAATCTATATTGCATTGTTCTATGTCATTCTGTTCACTCTGTGAAAGGTGGCTGGCAGCAGCTGGAAGAGACTGTAAATTTCCTAATTATGCACTGTGAGCAAGTATGTTCTGTTCGTGTGGTAGAAGAATCCACACGTTATATAGTTGTCCTCATAATTAATTTTACCTCCAGTTTCATGGTGATCTTCATTTTGATGTTAATTTCGGCAGGGTGGCCTTGCATATCGCTACTTGCTTCGCGACATATACCTGGACTTGACAAAAATGCTTGTAGGCTTTTCCTCTCAGGAAAATATTTTTGCTGCACAACCATGCCGGGACAATACATTGTTCCTTCTTCGCTTGGTCGATGAGATGCTCATCTCTGAAACTGAGCATAAGATACCAGTATGTCTGATATTATTTGAATTATTAAATACAAGTGGTAAAGTGGCAGGCTGTCTGGTATGTCTGCTTTTAGTGGTTGGATCTAGTTATATACACCCATCAGTCTCACTATTGTTATGTTATATTTTCCTTTCCCTTCGGTATTTTGGTCTATTCAAGATTTCATTTCTTTACCATAATGTTCAGCATCAACCACATATAGTATCTAGCACCTTAGCATTCTTTTTATGTTTCAGGTTAGAGAAATGATTTATTTTTCATTTTAATTTCTCCTTAAGTGGTTCCTATGAAGTAAATTACCTGTGTGATTGAAGGATGATATTGACTATTGTAGTTTTATGATAAGATGACTTTATCTTTCTACTTCAGGAGCTAGTGCCTTAATGTTTCGGTTTGAGATAGAGGATTGTGATGTACCATTGCTTTTTATAGGTGGGGAGTAGTACAAAATTATCTTTTGTTAATCTTGCAGTTTCCAGTAAATGGCTCTGAGATGTCTCTTGATGCAATTGAATTAGAAAGTCAAAGAGACTATAGTTCTGCATTGTATGAGGTCCTGCAAGGAGAATTTGATAATAAAGTATCCAGGTATTACTGATATATTTCTCATTTATTTTGTATGTATTTGTATTTTCATCCTTTATTTGTGCACTAAATTGTCCAATAGGAGATCAGTATTTGTTTCTTTTTCTTTGATACGGATGTCAAACTTGAAAATAACTGTAAAGTGCATGAAGTGCTAAGTATTGGATAACTTTTTTCTCCACTTTTGATGCTAAAGCCTGAATGTCAATACCAATCATTGCAATTTGCTTTTCGTATGCCAAATCCTTTACGTGTGTTGCCATATAAGAACCATTTTATGGTTCTCACCCAATTTCCTTAGCTTTTGGGCTGAATTGTTTTCTAACGTGGTATTAAAGCCTTGTTTGACGGCGAGGTATCAAGTTTAAGCTATGTCTTTCTCATTTCTGGTGGATGTGTGAGTTGTTGAATTTGTCCACTCTTTGTGGCAAGGGGGTGTTCTAGAATAATATATGAACTATATGTTGGTCCTCATCCAACAACCTAAAACTTTTGGGTTGCATGTTGTGACACAAGTGATCTCTTTTAAGACTTAGAAATACATTGTAACATTTGTGTTAAATTGTTATTCATACAACCTTTCGTGGAATTTTTTTTTCTAGAGACCCATCGGGTAGTGAGGGCCCAGAAACACGGGAAGATGATTTAATGGATGATAAGTGGTGGAATTTTTATGACAATTTGTGGATTATTATCAGTAACCTGAATGGTAAAGGACCAAGCAAGACATTACCAAAATCATCATCAACAGTGGGACCATCATTCAGTCAAAGAGCGCGTGGCCTTGTAGAATCACTGAACATCCCTGCTGCAGAAATGGCTGCAGTTGTTGTGTCTGGAGGGATTGGAAATGCCTTGGGTGGAAAGCCAAGTAAAACTACTGACAAGGCCATGCTTTTAAGGGGGGAGAGGTGTCCAAGAATTGTTTTTCGACTTGCAATACTTTATCTTTGTAAATCTCCTCTGGAAAAAGCATCACGGTGTGTGCAGCAGATCATTTCCCTTTTGCCATCACTTTTGGTGGCTGATGATGAGCAAAGTAAGAGCAGACTGCAGCTTTTTATCTGGTAAAAGTTTAATCTACCTCTCACATACTTGTTGGTTTTAGATGTACAAATGGATTTGTTCCAGTTACAGCGAAATTATATTCTTAGTTTTCAATATATCTAGGGCTTTGCTTGCTGTAAGGTCCCAGTATGGGGTATTGGAAGATGGTGCTCGATTTCATGTTATATCACACTTGATAAGGGAAACAGTCAACTGCGGAAAATCAATGCTTGCTACTACCATTGTGGTTGGAGATGACTCTTCTGATTGTGGAAGTAACTTGAAAGATACAGGCTCAATTCATAATATAATTCAAAAGGATCGAGTACTTGCTGCGGTTTGTATTCATAAGAGTATTTTGTCTTTGTTTTATTGCATTTGTTGTTATCCTGATGGTTTTTGGCTCTTTCTTTTTCTTATTATGGTTCATTGTGCCCAAAAAAAAAAAAAAACAAGTGAAAGAGCTAGAGGTCCTTTTTTACTTAGTTCTATGTTTCCTTTATTTAAATGCCAGAGGCTATGAGCAAAAAGCCAAAAATTGTTTATTGATGAAAGGGATAGGGATTCATTAGACCTTTGGGCATACAAGAAAAGGTTGGTGTAAAGAGAGCTTGTGGCGAATCTTAAACAGGAGTTAATTTTTTTTTTTTCCTGAACTTAAGTTGGTTCAATTAAAAAATTTCAACTGGAGATGCTAGTTAATTTGAGCCCAGCTGTTTTTACTATATCATCTTCAATTTCACAAGATGTTAAGCTTGTTCTTCACGTGAAGGAAGATGACTCACTTCTGAACTTATTGACACATTGTTTCAGTATTATACATTTGCTGGCATAATTCATACTACTACGGCACAGAAAGTAAAGAACAAATAATGCATAACCTAACCCCATCTTATATGTGTGGAAACATCTTAGATTGCGATCTTTTCTGATTCCTTTGCACCAAGGAAAACATTTTCTGCTAAATGTGCATAATATTATTTTCCTTCTAGAGCATGCTTCATTTGATGGACAATGAAGTCTCTCAGAGACTTTTTATCCATATTTTTACGTTCCTCCTTTATGACTACGTATTTTCTTAAAAAATTTGAATCTTCAGGTTTCTGATGAGGCAAAATATATAAAGACATTGACATCAGATCGGTCACGGCAGTTGCATGAGCTTTTTGTTAGGGTGGATGAAAATTCCTCTGTTGAAGCAGTTAACAAAAAAGCATTTGAAGATGAGATACAGAGTAGCTTGAGTGCAATTCTTGCTTCGGATGACAGCAGAAGAGCTGTATTTCAACTTGCTCATGAGGAGCAGCAGCAAAATATTGCAGTACGTGCACATATTTCCTTTTGTAAAACTGATGATGTCTCCTGCTACCTTGCATGTCTTTCAGTGAAATTTTATGTTTTGCCCTTCTATTCTCATTAACAAGCAGTTCTGTTTTGATAGGAAAAATGGATACATATGTTGCGCACTTTGATTGATGAGAGAGGTCCATGGTCAACTAATCCTTTTCCAAACTGTGCTGCACGACATTGGAAACTTGATAAGACAGAGGATACATGGCGGCGTAGGCCCAAATTAAGACAAAATTATCATTTTGATGACAGGCTGTGTCATCCTTCTTCCACTGCCTCTAGCACTGAGGATACTCCTTGTGTTGACGAAAGTAAAGTTGATTATGTGGGCCATATTCCTGAACAAATGAAGAGATTTCTTCTTAAAGGAATTCGCAGAATAACTGACGAGTGGAATTTAGAAGTGAGCGAAAATGATGCTGAATCTAGTGGGGAAAAGGTATCCATTCCAGATGATGCCTTTGATAGTGAGTGTTCTGAGCTATCTAAAGGCAACAGTGATCAGAAAAATATAGTACAAGACAGAATAGATTCTTCTTTCTCATCAGAGAAGGAAACTAGTGAGGTAAGTTCAGCATTTTATATGAAATATGTAGTGCATATGATTCTGTCATTGCTCATGTGAGGACCATTATTTCAGATTTTGTCAGTTCCTTGTGTACTTGTAACTCTGAAGAGGAAATTGGCCGGGAAGTTGGTCATTATGAAAGATGTCTTGCACTTTTTTGGTCAGTTTTTGGTTGAAGGTACTGGAGGTGCTTCTATCTTCAGTAACTTAAATGCTTCAAACGATAATGATAGAACCAGACTTGCAGAGAAGCATAAGTCACTCAATTGGCTCACACATACTGATTTGAGTATTGAGAAGGGGATGTCTGTTGACAATTTAGATTTGTTGAAGGAAAATGTGGATAATAGACATGTAAAACATATTAAGCGCCATAGAAGATGGGACATTGGCAAGGTAAGCAACTTGCAAAAACTTTTCCTTATACGTCTTTGTTATTTTATTTATTTGATCTCATTTGCAAAATCTGAACGAATTGTTCTGTTGTTCTGATTTTCTAGATAAAAGCTGTCCACTGGACTCGCTATCTTCTTAGATACACTGCAATAGAGATTTTCTTTGCTGATTCAGTTGCACCCGTATTTTTTAATTTTGCATCACAGAAGGATGCAAAAGAAATTGGTACTTTAATTGTTACTACAAGAAACGAATTCTTGTATCCAAAAGGTAGTAAAGACAAGAGCGGTATTATTTCCTTTGTTGATAGACGTGTAGCGTTGGAGATGGCTGAAATTGCCAGAGAGAGCTGGAGAAGAAGGGATATAACAAATTTTGAGTACCTAATGGTTTTGAATACTCTGGCCGGAAGATCATATAATGACTTAACCCAGTATCCTGTCTTCCCTTGGGTTTTGGCTGATTATTCATCAGATATTCTTGATTTTAACAAGTCAACAACATTTAGAGATCTTACCAAACCTGTTGGGGCACTGGATTCGAAACGGTTTGAGGTATTTGTCTCCTTAGAGAACAAATGGGCATGAATGTGTCTAAGTGAACTTCGCAAACTAATTCTTATTGGTTGATTCCCTGTACAGGTGTTTGAGGATAGATATCGCAACTTCTCCGATCCTGATATACCTAGGTAATACAGGCATACGTTTTGAAGGGAGTTGGTGGTTTCACAAATATATACTGTGTTAGTATATCTGATGCATGCCAATGCTTGCTTTACTTGTGCAGTTTTTACTATGGATCCCACTATTCAAGCATGGGGATTGTCCTTTATTACCTTCTTAGATTGGAGCCATTCACATCTCTTCACCGGAATTTACAGGTACTGAATTAGTCTTTTGAATATTCTTTGGCAGAATATGCAAATCACTCTTTTTGGTGTTGCAGTGGAAGAACAATCAAGATTCCATTATAAGAGCAGTCAAATGTTGCAAACAGAACTTAAATCCATATTTATGATTGTCTTTACGTGCAAACTTAACAGTGATCTTTGCGTTCTTTAACAAATGTTATATAGTATCATTTTCTAGTGTCTGATTGAAACGTTGTGAACACAAGTACAATGAAAGCATTTGGTTTTTGTTCTTTCCAGAAATAGCATTCCCTTTTATCACTCCTTTTTTCCTTGATTGAGTGCTGATCCTGAGATCTCTTCACAAAAATTGACAAGTTGTTTGTTTATTGAAAGTTTCATCGCCATGAACTTTATTATGACTTTAGAGTTCCACCATTGTATAACTGTGTTATTGCATTGTAAAAGAAAAGTATTTTATAATTTGCTTCTCATAAGAATAAAAATTGCCATTACATATAATTTATGTATATTGATAATAGAATCCATGTCCATAACATATTGGAAGTTGTTTCATTTCGTCATTTTTTTTCCGTAAAGTTCTGCAACTTTGCTAGCAATTTTCTCTGATCAGGGTGGAAAATTTGACCATGCGGACCGTCTCTTCCAAAGCATTGAGGCCACATATAGAAACTGCCTTTCTAATACAAGTGATGTCAAGGAGCTGATTCCTGAGTTCTTTTACATGCCAGAGTTTTTGATTAATTCAAATTCTTATCACCTGGGGGTCAAACAAGATGGAGAACCATTGGGTGATGTTTGTTTGCCTCCTTGGGCTAAGGTTTGTTGTTCAATGTTCGTCCTAATTTTAGTTTTATTGTAATGGTTCAAAAACTTTTGTGGAATTTATGTCTTTCTTATTTGATTAACTTTGGTGAGGTCACCATACATGTATTTTCATAGCATGTTTGATAATTTTAATTTGTTGAATTCTCATTCTTTGTTGTAAAAGATGCTGAATTCTCAAAGAATGTAATGGTACAATTAGAGTCATGGCCTAGTTTGCTCACAGATAGCAGATTGCACGTTAGTTTTGGAACATGTAGGACAGATTTAAGGCAGATATTCGAGGATAGAGTTCCTAAACCTGTACCAGCTATAGCAGAGAATGATCCATCTGCTATACGGATCTTTTCATGACCAGAACAAGGGTCATAAGTGTGAAATAAATTAGAAGAACTAGTCATATGGTTAGATACTCCTAAATCAATGATCCATGGAGCGAGATTGTATGGAAAGGAACATGAGAAGGCATTAAAATCACTACTAGTTTTCGCCACAGAAGCATTAGGAGCCCTTGATGATTCAGGTTTGGGTTTCAGTAGCTTCAGAATGTAATTAATCTGCTCTTGAGAGAACTGTCTAGCATCCACCTCATGTGCTGATGGGTTTTTACGTGATTCATAGTGAGTTGAAGAATTTTCCTTCAACTTATTAAATTTTCCTTCATGTGATCCCTTCCAATTTGCAGGTTTTCTATGGAGTTTCCAGCATGTTTCATAGGCATGCCGTGCTTTATTGCAATAGTCACACCAGACCCGTGATTTTTCCTCGCTCTTCATAGTATGGCCAATAGGATTCCCAGCAACTAATGCTGTGTTTTCAATAGTAGGTGTAGGATTTCGTTTGTCAAGCATCGCAAATCGTCTACTCTCTTCACGTCGGACTTCTACAAAGACTTCTCCAATGGTATGGAGTGGTTGTCTTCCAATAATCCTGCCTCTAACCTCATCAAACTCAACATTAAGTCCAATTAAGAACTTAAAAATTCGGTTATCCTCTACTGTTTTTCAAAAATAGTTACAGTCATTAGGGGATTTCCATTCATAGTCATTAAACAAATCTAAGTCTTGCCATAAACGTTTCAGAGAATTAAAATACTTAGTAACACTATCCTCACCTTGGTGAATCTCACCCAATTTGAGTGTTACACTTGGGACTAGTTTCCCAAATCAGAATACATCTGATTCACGTTGTCCCATAGCTCCTTAGCTGTGTGGTAGCCCATATAATTGGAGCTAATATCCTCCTCCATAGAGTTTACCAGCCATGTTATCACCATCGAATTTTCAGCATCTCATATTTCGTGTGTAGGATTATCAGCCGTAGGTTCCTTTTTATCACTTGTTAAATATCCTATCTTGCCTCTACCACGGATGTAAATTCTAACTGATTGGGACCAGCGAAGAAAATTCTCTCCATTCAGTCTTATAGTAGTGATCTGAATGGAATGAAAATCTGAGGTAGTATTATGAGTAGGAGGTGTTTGATGAGATGGGTTAGAAGATTAACCAATGTAGGACATGGTTGACGTAGATTGGTAGGATTAGAGACGGTAGGTGGCGGCTAGGGTTTAGGATTGTTCAGGTAGTAATATTAGGGATAGTAGGTGGTGGCTAGGGTTTAGGACTGTTCAGGTATATCTCTGATACCATGCAGAAATACTGAACAATTGTATTTCTTCTTATTTTATCAATACATAGGTACAAGTATATATAGAAATAGAGAGAGCTATTTTAGGAAACTAATATCTATACATACTCTCCTAATATCTGTACATAATATCAGATCTGATACATCTGATCTGATTTGCTGACTTTTAGGAGTCAATAATATCTAGGAAATATCTAGCTGGATATTTCCCAACACAATCCACTTCTAATATGAAAGATCTTTCATACAAAGAATCCAAATTTCCTTCGAGGATTTTATTATCTTTGATTAACCTTATCTTAGAACCACTGGGTCTCTAAGAGTGCTGGCATGAGGGCTTTTTCAGATATGATATGTAGTTTCCTTTCAATTTTGGAGCTGCTTGAGATGGAAATTCCTTGGGCTTTGAATAAATACTGTTTGATACCTCCATTTAGACATTGATTGTTTACAAACACTAGTGATTACTTATATGTTGCTTGTATATTATCAGCAATTGTAGCAAGATTTATGAACTATGTTGATAGCAGCTAATTTGTGTTAGATTCCAATGAAGATTACATGTGTATCTTAAATGATTCAGTATACTTTTACGGCACTTTGTCTCTAATTGGTTTTTTTTTTTTTGGGTCCCTTATGTTGCAGGGTTCACCTGAATTATTTATAAGCAAAAATCGAGAGGCACTAGAAAGTGAATATGTGAGCTCAAATCTCCACCACTGGATTGATTTGATATTTGGTTATAAGCAGCGTGGAAAACCAGCAGTTGAGGTATTGTCAGATTATTCAATTCTTTTCCTCTTTAAGTTGTAAAGTTAACTTGTTCTTTTTGTTTGCTGGAGTTGTATTAACCAATTTTCCTGGAACAAAACGGAATCACAGGCTGCAAACGTATTTTATTATTTGACGTACGAAGGTGCTGTCAATCTGGATACCATGGAAGATGAGTTGCAGAGATCAGCAATTGAAGACCAAATTGCAAATTTTGGCCAGACACCAATTCAGATTTTTCGCAAGAAACATCCCAGAAGAGGACCTCCAATTCCAATTGCTCATCCTTTATACTTTGCTCCCGATTCTATTAATCTGTCATCCATTGTGTCTAGTGCAAGTTACTCACCATCAGCTGTACTATATGTTGGCTTGCTGGACTCCAATATTATCCTTGTAAACCAAGGCCTGATCTTGTCAGTTAAGATGTGGCTAACAACTCAATTGCAATCTGGTGGCAATTTCACCTTTTCTGGCTCCCAGGTTACATAATTTTTTCACACAGAGTTCTGAAATTTTTTATTTCTGTCAATTTATGGTTCATTGAAAGTTTTTAAACTTTGCAGGAACCCTTTTTTGGAGTGGGTTCTGATGTTATTTCTGCTCGGAAAATTGGGAGTGCATTGGCTGAAAATGTTGAACTCGGAGCACAATGCTTTGTGACGATGCAAACACCAACAGAGAACTTTTTGATCTCATGCGGTAACTGGGAAAATAGCTTTCAAGTTATTTCCTTAAATGACGGAAGAATGGTACAGAGCATTCGACAGCACAAGGATGTTGTCAGCTGTGTGGCAGGTAAATTTGATAGCATGATGTGACAATCTACTGTTTAGAAATTCAAAAGTTTGGTACATATTACGTATATGCTGGTATATGATGCTTACGAACCATCATTCCAAGTTATTGCTACGTCTTTTCTTTTTTCTTTTCTTGACAAGTGACTTCAGTGTGATGTCATGCCTGCAAGTATGTCAAAATGGATCTTCACTGTTAATTAATGAAGTTTATGCTTTTCCTTTCTCTATTTCTATTTCACATTTCAAATAATGTGCTAAGCCATTGCAGCAGCCAAAATTGGCAGAATGTTTACTGGATTGGAATCTAGAGCCTAGGGAAGAAGACATGTAAAAATGAATCCTATATACGAGAATAAAACAAATCAATTTTCCTTGTAAAGCTCTTTTATTCCAATCAATTCAGACTGATGTAGAAACAGTATGGGATACTACTAAGCCAAGGCTGTTATAGATTATAGCTCTGACATTCTATGTTAATGTAAGGGCTCTTTGTAGATTCCTGAAAGCTCTTTTAAATATCACTTTCTCTTGTAAATATGGTGCACATTGCGCTATACCTTTTTGATATGTCTGAATCATTATCTGGGAGTTCACTCCACTGTAATTATGTTGGGGTTCTATAGGAACTCGGAATACAATTTTAGAATCTCACATCCAAGGATTCATTAGCTCTCTGTTTATCTTTTCCAAATTCAGTCACCAAAATGCAATCATGAAATATCTTAATCACTTGTAGCCTAGGAGCATTGTCGCATAATGTGTGTATCACATCATTTTTTATTCAACATAATTGCCTTATGTGAATTTAGACTTGTTTAAATTGTTGTTCTTAGTAGTATGCAATCGTGGGGTGATTATCATCTTTTTCTTGATTATCTTCTGTAGTGTCATCAGATGGTAGTGTCCTTGCAACTGGGAGTTTTGACACCACTGTCATGGTGTGGGAAGTTCGTGCCAGAACTCTGGAAAAGCGGGTTAGAAATGTGCAGGCAGAACAATCCCGTAAAGATTGTGTCATTGCTGAAACTCCCTTCCATATTCTATGCGGGCATGATGATATAATAACATGCTTATTTGTTAGCGTGGAGCTTGATTTAGTCATCAGCGGTTCAAAGGATGGAACTTGTGTTTTTCATACCTTGAGGGAGGGAAGATATGTAAGATCCTTGTGCCATCCATCGAGCAGTGCCTTGTCAAAGCTTGTCGCCTCTCGACACGGACGATTGTTATTTTATGCTGATGATGATTTGAGTCTGAATTTGTATTCTATCAACGGAAAGCATCTTGCCACTTGTGAATCTAATGGACGCCTTAATGGCGTTGAACTCAGTGCATGTGGTGATTTCTTAGTCTGTGCAGGTGACCAAGGACAGATAGTTGTCCGCTCTATGAACACACTTGATGTTGTGAAAAGATATAGTGGTGTTGGAAAGATCATTACATGCGTTACTGTTACCCCAGAAGAATGCTTCTTAGCTGGGACCAAAGATGGAAGCATTCTTGTCTACTCTATAGAGAATCCTCAACTTCGCAGAGCAACTGCTACTCAAAGCATGAAATTGAGAACTTCTGTAGGGGGACAAATGTACTATTAAAGATCAGAACTGTCGATTTATCAGCTTCTGTTGGTCATGTATGTTTATCTCAGGTATAGTGCTGCTTTTGTTGTTATGTTTTATATGATGTTCAAGCCAAATTAAACCTTAAATTAGGTCAGTTTTGATTGGGAAAACGTTTTGGCATTTCCTGTAAAAAGCATACCCTATTTCCTGAGAGAAAATCCACAAATAGGTATTCTTTAACGTTCTGCCTATTTTGTATGAGCATTTGGATAGAACAAGAATCATCTTTCATTTGAGACTTAAATCTGCGCTTTGTTCAAGATGGTCTAAGATAATTTGGGTCATCTCTTTACAGGAGCATATACAAAAGATGCAGAGCGCATGGCTATCTGCTACACAAGCTAGATATCCAGAACATCTGGCCACCTTTGACCACTGAACAGAGGTTCTTAAATTTGTGAAGACAATGATGGGTCCTGCCAGTATAAGCAGTAAAACCATCAAAGCTTCAAGTTCACAGTATTCACAGTATTCTTCATGAGACACTTCAGAGGCAAGCAATTCTATCTTTCACAGATTTTGTTGCCCCGTGGTGAATTAGAAATAACCATAATTTTTGCACATAATTATATAATTTCCTTGTAGGGCCAGAGCATAAAAGTTGTGTATTAACAAGAGCATGTATCTTTCTTTTTTTCCCCTTCTTATAGTTGGTGTTAATTGCTCAAAAACTCTGTACAGATGGGCCTTTAATGCCCGTTGTAAGTGAATGGCAACCACTTTGCCATGGTTGAGTGCATTCGATTAGAGGTCTGTATTATGGCTAAATGTCTCAACTGTCTCATCTCGTCACGGACTGAGATGGATTTATGTTGATGAGTTGACTAATTTTTCTTGGCGTCGAAAATATATTTCATGTATTGATTCACTATGGTCTGGTCATGATATTGAGTAGCTGCAATACTTTCTATGTTTTGTTCAATAAAACAGTAGCCTCTCTCTATAGCATCATTTTTGGTTCGACTACTCCTTTTCTAGAAAGTAGAGGAAAATAAGCTTGTCCATTCCTTGGAAGCATTTTTTTAGGTCCCTCATCAATCTTGCATTTAGATCATTCATAAATGGAAATATCCATCCCCTGCACCCAAATCCACGACCCTTCACTCTTCCTCCAAAACCATTTGGTAGCACCTCCAATACGTTATCATTTACCATAAAGATCTCCTGAAAGAAAAATAAGCAATAAGCTTATGTTTATTTAATTACATTTCAAATTAAGCTATTGACAATTTTATAATTAAAAACAACAAATAATCTGAAGAGCTAAAAAGAATTAAAATGGTAAAACTTACCGCATAATGTTCGTCCAAGAGAAAATGATCATGTTAGTTTTCCACATAGACCAAAATAAAGGGGAAAAAAAAAAACAAAGAACTTCACAAACTATATATGTCTGATGGATTCAAGTGGTAAATACTTGTTTAAAATGTATCATATGATTATGTTTATAATGTAAGAATCTTTGCTGATTATTAGAGATGAAAGATTGCTTGTTTATTTATAATTTTGATCTTTTAATAATATAAATGCGAATCTACAGTGGATGCTTGCGAATCACACTATTATTTTCTTGCAATATCATATTTACCATTTCTTTGCATTACTCATGGGTACTCGGAATCATTTTTTTCTATTCACTTTATTGTGTAGAGACTAGAGAGCACTATCCAAAAGTATGAAATTCATGGATTAAATTATTATACGTCAAAGGGGTAGTATGTGTATCACGTTTGTTCAAGCGTACAAGCAAAAGCAAGGATCAGAAAATTTCTCAAATCCTAAGATACATGTATCTCACGTTTGAAGGAGCGTATAAACGTGCAGGGATTAAAAAAATTGTAGAAGTTTAAAAGCCATATAAATACAGGCGACATGATATAAAATACCTTTTGGTCATTTACTTATTTTTTAAAATTTTATTATTTAATTTTTAAAAAAGTTACACTTAAAATTTCTTAAAATGAAATTTTTAAAAAATTAATACCTCAAACTCTTTTTTTTTTCAGAAAATTACGTTAAGTCCACGTCTTTTTTATTTCAGTTT
>JANQBM010000002.1:4213818-4224257 GCA_025594535.1 Erythroxylum domingense | reverse complement strand
AAACTAAAATAAGTTTTTGTGACTTTATAAGTTATAAAAATAACCAAACAAAATTTTTATTAAATTTTAAAATGATTAAGAAAACAAAAAATAGAATTAGAAGTGTAAATCCGAAAGTCTGATTCGCTTAAGAATTAGAATTGACTCTAGCCAGAAGTTAGTACGACCACCTAAGTAGTGAGTCGACCTACAGGCTACAGACGTTCCCTTAGCCCATTCAAATCCAGTATAGAGTCGCTTGAGTGAGCGTTTTTTGAATCGTTCGGTTTTAGGGATGTTGGAGGCCTTAACGATTGGTCCCTGAGTCCATTAATCTAAGGAATGTGGAAGGGAAGTCACTAATAATAAAAAGATAATATATACTAAAAAATATGTCCTTAATATTTTGTAATTCCCTTCAAAGACTAATTAAATCCCTTATCATCTGAATGATTCTATTTAACTTGTGGCAAAAAATAAATTTTATAATTTATAATACAAGATGATTAGGTATTTTCAATCAATAATTTTTTGTGAGAGTAAAAGAAATCAAGTTTTTAAGTGTTATTCTTTTCTTTTTTAACAAAATCTCTTTAAAATTTTTGTGAGAGACCTTATTTTTTATGCAAAATTAAAGTAAGTTATTAATTCCATTTGATGTGATAATCTTTAGATATGGTTACATTATAAGAGGTGATAGTCTTTAGAAATGGTTACATTGTAAGAGGTGATTGAGAATTAATAAATCACATGAGTGTTATATGTATGGATGACATTTAGATATAGTTACAATATATATGAGTGTTATATGTATGTATGACATTTGTATGTAGACTCGATTTAAAATTAACAAATTTCATCCGAGTTAATCAAATTTGAGGCTGAACTCAGACTTTACGATTTAGTCTAATCCGATTTGAAGTCCGAATGTTTTAATTACAAACAACGTCGATTTAAATAAAATGATACTAATATAGAATTAAATTTAATTTCATTATGAAAAGGTAAAATTCAAGCTTTAACTTGAACCAAATCTAGATTCAAAATTGATTGGGCAAGAACTCTTACAAAAGATTTTGAGTAAACGCTCGATTTAACCCAATGTCACCTCCAACTACATGTTAAACAAATTTATTTATTATTTATTATGTTTACACATAAAAATATATTTTTATATATAATATAATTTATATATTATAAAAATTAAATTTCGTTATACTTGTTAATAGTTAATAATATATTTATAAGTTTAATATGATATTAAATTAAGTCTTTTATTAATTCTTGTTATTATTCTCAATGTTATTTATAATTCATAATTTATAAACAATTAAAAATTAAATTGTTTAATTTTTCCTAACTAATAAACAAAATTGTAAGCTTTTTATATTATTTTATTGATTTATCATATTTATATATATTATGTATATAAAAGATCAAATAAATATTTAATACAAAATATATATTTATTTTATAAATTAATAATATATTAATTTATTATATTTAATTAAAAACAATAATATATTATTGAGTTTAAAATAATAGTAACTTAAGTTATTGATTAAATTTTATCTTGGTATATAAGAATACTAATAAATAATAGGATTAACGTATTATAATAATTTAGAATTATATATAGAAAATAATTATTTTATAAAAATTAAAAATACATTTATTAATTTTTACTCAAAACTAGTATTCAATATAACAGTTATATGAAACAAAAAAATTACTTAGTAATTAAAATAACTCTAGTAGATTTGTACGAGGGAAAAACTACTTAACATTGTTACTAATTTTAACATATCAATAAAACATAAAAATTAATCAGTATAGGTCATCTTAGTTATTATTATTAAATAATGAAGACAAATAATTTAGTACTGTAGAAATTATATTATTATTGGATACATATTATAAAATTAACTATTATACCATTTAATATAAGTAGGAATACGTAAATTTAATAAAATAATAAGATTTTATAGTTTTGGTTATTAGCAATAATACCAAACAAAATATTCTTATATAAAAATAATATTGCGTAATAAAATAAAATTTAAGTGGAAAACTTGATTTAATATTATGTGAAATTGATTATTATATTATTAATTACTAATAAAATAAACTATTATTTTTATTATGCTTTTTGATTTAAGTAATGAAATATGAATATGATGAAGCAATAAGATTTGTATAATTATATTTATTAATAAAATCAATAAATTATTTTTAAACAAATGGAATTTATATGAAAACAACCAATTAATTTATTACGAAAACCAAAATGATTTTGAAGCAAGCGGGCCAAAAAGATAATTTTTTGATTATTCATTATTTCTAATTATCTTTTGTAATTTACTAATTTTCAATAACTTCTTTGCGACGTACCTGTTTATGTGGAGTGTTTTATACTATCGTATCATTTAGAGTTAATAACAAAACAAAGAGTTAAAATATAATAATTTCTTTATAGTTTTATAAATAGTAAATTATGATGAAATTAGGGAAACTTAAGAGGTTTTAGATTTTGTTACTCTTTGGCCGCTTAATTTTACTTTGTTTTTTCTGATTTTTAATTTTTATGTCTTATTTTTAGTTTTTAATTTTCTTTCAAAAAAAGACAAAAACTTGTTTTGGTTGTTACTGTCTAATAATCACATGTTATATAAAAATTAAAGATAAAATAATTTTACAAATAAAATTAAATTTATTTTAATCTCTTATATAGTGTTTATTAAAAATTATGGGTAAAAGTTTATTTTATTATCTTAAAATAAATAATTAAATTTTATTTATAAACTAATATTTATTTCAATATATTTTCAATTATTAAACAAACTTTCTTTAAAATTTATATATTTTAAAATTTAAAATTATATTAATTAACAACTATTAAATTAAATTTTTTTTAAAAATTTAAAAACTCACATGAATATAAAGATTTACACCTTCGTTTTTCTGCGTATCGGAGATTACAACTAAGAGCGAATATTAACTGAATCCCAGATCCAACTACAACATTTTACAAATAGATATGATTATTTGTTATTTTCTAATTGCCATAAAAAGATGATACAATCAATAAAATCAAAAGTTGAAAAGGCAGATAAAAAAAATCAACAATATAAAGATTTACAAAAAGAAACGCATTTAAAGTTAACTAATCACTATAAATCCGATCATTTGAGTGGAGGAAGATAAATATTTAAAACTTAAATCTCAAGGATTAAAAATAGACAATAACATGGTTAAAATAAAAAATGATATAATATTATGGCAAAACTATTCTTTTAAGTATTTCTAATCTGCGAGAGCAAATAACTAATTTACATAATTTGGTAAAAATGATGAATCAAAAAGAAATAGATACGGATTTAATATAAATCTGGTGGAAAAACAGATATTTGATTTACTGCTACAAATGAAAATACCTCCTAATCATAGATTAATGCTAAACTTTTTAGCACTATTTGATTCCGAGATAGAAGAATTAAACAAACAGATAGAAAGACTAAATCTAGAAACTTTAGTTCATATAAAACCTAGTACTTATAAACAAGAAGCGCATTAAACCCAAATATAAGTGATATTCTTATGGCCTGTTTGGTTCATGAAATGAAATAGATAAGGAATAGAATGGTTATTCTGAGGAATAAAAAAGATGACGAATATAATAGAATAGAATAAGTATTACTTTGTTTGGTTTACTGTTAAAAAATTTATATGCCAATGTTTGGTTTGAAAATATAAACTTAGAATGACAAAGGAATAACAACAAAAAGTCGAAATTATCATCATCATCATCATCATCATTATCATCATCATCATCATCAAATTCTTTATTATTATTAATTTTCTTGTTATTATTATTATTATTATTATTATTATTATTATTAGTCCCTGTGGCATAGTGTTCTTTAGCTATTCTCATAATAGCTAAAGACAAGGTATAATATTCTTTAGCTATTCCTTATGATTAGGGAATAATAAAACCTCATAATAGTTATTCTCCTTGTCTTTTTCTAACTAAACACAAGAAATCATAAATGTTAAGAATAAACTAGGAATAGAATTTCTATTCTATTAAACCAAACATACTACTTCTCGAAATCCTCCTAGGTATCCCCCACAGAGTTTTAGTATACTTAACAAAGGATATGCTGGAACTTACATGGTAACTAAAGACCAAGATGGATTTACCCCTACAGATAAAATGAGAATTGAATCCATAAACCCTTTTGGGATCTATTTATATATTGATTGCATTCAAGATATAGAAAAAGCACTTGATAAATGAAAAACTGCTCTTATAGCAGCTTTTTCTATTGATAAAATGGATTATGAAACTACAAAACAATTTTTAGGAAATAAATCATTAAATATTCACTTCTGTTTTGAAAATATTTAGATGAAAACTTTGAAAATTTTATATTTAATTCTGATAATGATATAGGTACTTTGATAACTCTAGCTATTGAAAGTTTTCGATTAGAATTTATTGGAGAAAGAAATATTTTAAAAGATACTACTACTATAGGAAAACATGTTATTGCATTACAAAGAGTACAACTGTGTGTGATATGTGTGAAATTAATAGATATATTTGTATTTTTTTAGATTATTATTCATATTTATAACCAGGTAGATAATACACAAATTTATTTAAAGATGTTTTTTTTCAAAGATACCTAATCCTTAGGAAAGTAAATTAGACAACTTATAACCCAAGACTCCTACATTCATTAGGAAAAAAAATTATTTCTTAAAAGATAAATTAGGTGAATGGTGTGATCACCAAGCCAAATTATTTAAGAAAAGTAAAGGGATTAAAAAATAAATCTTTTTTATGCTACTATAAATTTAAAATGCCTATTATGATTGGATATTATAGTCCTTATTAAGTACTTGCACTTTCAATCATTTTCATACTCATCAACGTATTTAACTTGTTTGGCATATCATGCATTACATTGCAGCGATGAACTATTTCTGCAAGAGGAGGATGGTTCAGATGTTGGCTCCATGAGCACTGAGTTCAGCAAAAGCATGCACCTTGGTTCAGGAGATCCAATAGCTAGTCTTGGAAGGTCTAATTGTGTTTTAAACCCAGGCTCCAGTTCATCTATCCACATGAATGGTTTGGAACATTTATTGATTTGTATTGTTTCATGCAGCCTGAAATATTGAAGTTTGTGGAGGAATTTGCAAGTTTAGTGAGAGTGAAGAAGAGAAGTAGAATGAAGAACAAGTTTTCGGTGTTTAAGAGGAAGCTAGAGATGATTATTTTGGGAGCAATTCAGAACTACTTGGATCCAAAGAAAAGAATCCGAATGGTTAAGAATCAGTTGAGGAATGAAAAACAATGCAAGATAAGTGAGAAGAATGAAGCTACATGCAATGAAAAGCTGAAGAATGAAGAATCAGAAGATGTGAAGCAAGTGTAGAGCTGACTTTACATCAGCTGAAGTGTTAGAATTATATATAACGTAGTTAGTTAGTTCAGTTAAGTTAGTTATTCATTCTTCATATGTACAGTATAAATACACTTCATTCGGATGAAATAAAGAAGACTTTGATTCTCTCTTAATGTGATTTTCTGATATGGTATCAGAGCATAAGTTTCCGCTCCTATGAGTTTTTACTAGGTTCTTTATCCAACATCCAGTTTTCTTGTTTTTCCATTCTTTACGTCCAAGAAACGTTATCGTTTCTTTATCTGTATTCTTTTCTTCCTTTCTTTACGATTCACCGTATTACTATGGCCAGCTTCAATGCTTGGAATGCTACTCAAACCTCTGGTTCGACATCCAAACCAGAGGATAATCCATCCAGTCCATATTTTCTTCATGTTAATGAGAATCTGACGTTGGTTCTCGTATTTTCGGTTCTCACAGGACCGACCTATCACCAATGGAAACGAGCCATGAAAATGCCATTGCTTTCCAAGAACAAACTTAGTTTTGTTGATGGTTCTATTTTACAGCCGCCGCGCACTGATCCGTTGTTCATTCTTTGGGAGAGATGCAACAATCTGGTTATCTCCTGGCTTATTCATTCTGTTTCTTCTTCCATTACACAGTCAATCATCTGGTTAGATTCAGCCTATGAAATATGGAATGATCTCAAAGAAAGATTTGCTCAAAGCAATTCTTTCTGTATTTGCGATCTTCAACTTGAACTTTACACTTGTCAACAAGGTAGTTTGTCCGTTCATGAGTATTTTACTAAACTAAAAATCTTATGGGATGAGTTACAAATCTTGCGTCCTCTCTCGTCTTGCTCCTATTCTCCTCAGTGCTCTTGTGGGCTTTCCAAGAATATTAGAGATTTTTATGAACATGATCAAGTCATGGTCTTCATTAAAGGTTTAAATGAGTCGTATTCGACTGTGAAGTCACAGATCTTGTTAATGGATCCTTTAACTTCTTTAAATAAAGCATTCTCTTTAGTTATTTAGCAAGAACGTCCTTTGACCCCTGATATTAATACTTTAGCTATTAAAGGCTTCAATGCTACTGCACCTAAAAAGCACTTCAGTAGTTCCCTCCCACTAATTTGCATTCATTGTGGCAAGGAAGGTCATACCATCGACAGATTTTACAAGAAACATGGTTATCCTCCCAATATGAAGACTTCAAAGAAATTTTCCAGTCGCCCTTATGCTAATGCTGTTGTTGTTAATGTTGATTCTCCTACTCCAGCAGAAGATCATTAACCTTTTGCACCTACAGAAGAACTAGGTTCCAATTTTCAGTTTACTAAAGATCAATATGATCAATTATTGCAATTTCTTTAGGGTCTTTCTTCTACCTCTCATCATGTGAATTTAGTGACTCTACCGGATTCTATACAACTAACTTCTACTTCAGGTTTGCCTTCTTCGAATGATGAAATAATTTCTCACATCTCTTTAAATATTTCTTCTGTTCATAATTTTCATTGCCACGAATGGATTGTTGATACCGGTGCTACAAATCATATAGCATGTTCTTTATCTTTTTTTCATTCTTATAGATCAGTTAATAATGTTTATGTCACTCTTCCTAGCAAATGCAAGGTTCGAGTTACACATGTGGGTATTGTTCATTTAAATAGCCATCTGCAACTTTTTAATGTTTTATGCATGCCTGACTTTACTTTCAATCTTGCTTCTGTTAGTAAGTTAGTTCGTGACCTCTCTTGTTGTTTGATTGTTTTACCTTCTCATTGTATAATTCAGAATATCCAGCCATGGAGGATGATTGGGGTTGCTAAGCATTCTCATGGATTGTACAGATTCAATTCCAGTGTTGTTTTCAAAGCTTCACCTAACGCTATTGCTAATTCTGTTTTCTACAATAAAGACACTACTTTACTTTGGCATGCTAGGCTAGGCCATCTTCCTTTTTCTTGTTTAAGATCAATAGTTCCTTCTATTTCTCATCATGAATTGTGATATTTGTCACATGTCCAGGCAAAAACGCTTGCCTTTTTTGATAAGTACTTCAGTTAGCAATGTTGTGTTTGATCTTATTCATATTGATATCTGGGGTGACAATTATGCTCCCACTTTTAAAGGCCATCGATATTTTCTTACTCTTGTTGACGATTTTAGTAGATTTACTTGGGTTTTTTTAATGAAACACAAATCAGAGGCCAGAACTATTATGCAAAATTTTATCTATTATCAATTCCATTCCACTGTTAAATGTATCAGAAGTGATAATGGCCAAGAGTTCAATGTTCCCAAATTTTATAACTCCAAAGGTATTATTCATCAACAGTTTTGCATTAAAACTCCTCAACAAAATAGTGTTGTAGAACGCAAACATCAACATATTCTCAATGTCGCACGAGCTTTACATTTTCATACCCAGTTACCTATTTCCTTTTAGGGTGAGTGTGTATGGCATGCCATTTACTTAATTAATCGTATCCCCACCCCTGTTCTTCATAACATATCACCTTTTGAAATTTTATACTCTAAACCACCCACTTACACTAATTTACGTGTTTTTGGTTGTCTTGCTTTTGCTTCCAATCATTCCAATGTTAAAAATAAATTTGATTCCCGTAGTATTAAATCTATTTTCTGTGGTTTTTCTCCAGATGTTAAGGGTTATAAACTATATGATCTTGATACTAAGAAGCTATTTCTTTGGCGGGATGTCTCTTTTTATGAGCATATTTTTCCTTTCTCCACACTAACCTCTGATATGCAACATTCTGATGGCTTCAGCACTAATAATTTCATTCTCCCTTCCTCTTTGGTTCAGTCAACCTATTATAGACTTCCCCCTGTTCCTGGTGTATCAACTTTCCCAGTATCAGACGTCAATGTCTCTCCTTATACTTCACCGATGTCAGATGGTACTACTTCCATAACTCAACCTGACATTCAGCTTCATGATATTGCTCCCACTCAACAACTGCCACCTACATCTTTGCGACAAAGCACCCGAATGAAGTCCCTGCCATAGTACCTAGCTAACTATCAGTGCATGGCTATTTGTCGAACCAGTCCTCATCGACTTTCTCATGTGTTTTCTTATTCCCATCTTACTCCTAAACATTATGTTTTTGCAGCTGCTGTGGATCAGGATCATGAGCCTTGTTTATATGAACAAGCAGTCCAGATTGATGCTTGGAGACAAGCCATGCAGGCAGAACTCGATGCTCTTCAGCAGAATCACACTTGGGAGCTCGTCGACTTAGCTCCTAGGAAGAAGGCGATTGATTGCAAATGGGGTTTTTCATATTAAGCGAAAGGCTGACGGTTCCATTGAACGTTATAAGACTCGGCTTATTGCTGAGGGTTATACCCAACGAGAAGGTGTTGATTTTCTGGATACTTTTAGTCCGGTTGCTAAAATAACGACAATCCGATTGCTTCTTGCTTTAGCAGTGGCTAAAGGGTGGTATCTTCATTAATTAGACATCAATAACGCGTTCCTTCATGGTGATCTCGATGAAGAGGTATACTTGCAACTTCCTCAGGGTTATGTAGGTAATCACAACAAAGTATGCCGCTTAGTTAAGTCCCTTTATGGTTTACGTCAAGCAAGTCGTCAATGGAACACGAAACTGACTTCGTCCTTAATTCAATATGGGTTCACACAAGCCACATCTGATCAGATATTATTCATTAAAAATGGCAATGATGGTTTCATGGCCCTTTTGGTTTACGTCAATGATGTCATTTTGGCCAGTGATAATTTGCAGGCTATCTATAGCATTAAACAACATCTGCATGATGCATTTACCATTAAAGATCTTGGTAAGCTAAAGTTTTTTCTTAGACTGGAAGTAGCCAAAACTACGAGAGGCATCAATATTTGTCAAAAGAATTACACTCTTGATTTGCTCGGGGCTACTCAATTTTTAGATTCTAAACCTGTCTCTACGCCTATTCTGCTAGAAACTAAGCTCTCCAAAGATGGGGGTACACCGTTGGAGGATGTTTCATCATATCGTATGTTAGTCGGCAAACTTCAGTATCTGACTACGACCCGGCTTGATATTTCTTTTGTTGTTCAGCAGTTGGCGAAATTCCTTGATTCTCCTACGACGACTCACTTGGCTGCTGTGCACAAAGTTCTTCTTTATTTAAAAGGTTCTATTGGGCAAGGCCTTTTCTTTCTTCTGACAGTGATCTTCAGCTCACAGCTTTCTCTGAGTCTGATTGGGGTAATTGTCCAGACACACGACGTTCTCTTACAGGGTACTGTGTATTTCTTGGTTCGTTTCTTATTTCTTAGAAAACAAAGAAGCAAAACACTGTTATTCGGAGTTCTTCGAAAGTTGAGTATCGAGCACTAGCTACGATGACTTGTGAGGAGTAGTCATTACATTATCTTCTTGGTGAACTGCGGTTGTCTCCCACCGTTCCAACGCCAATATTTTGTGACAACCAATCTGCTTTATATTGGCACAAAATCCTATTTTTCATGAACGTACTAAACACATTGACATCGATTGTAATGTGGTTCAGGAAAAATTTCAATCTGATGTCATTGTTTTACTTCCAGTTTCTTCTAGAAATCAGCTTACTGATTGCTTTACGAAAGGGCTTTCTTCATAAACTTTTATCGATTCTTTTCGTAAACTGGGAGTACATAATATCTACTCTCCAGTTTGAGGGGGGTGTTAGAATTATATATAATGTAGTTAGTTAGTTCAGTTAAGTTAGTTATTCATTCTTCATATGTACAGTATAAATACACTTCATTCGGATGAAATAAAGAAGACTTTGATTCTCTCTTAATGTGATTTTCTGATATGAAGAAAAACCTGAAGTAGAGTTTATCAACTTCTAAAGCAATTTCTGAAGCAAATCTTGAAGCAAAAACCTGAAGCAACTGAAGAGAAGTCTTGTAAGTTGTTAAGTGCAAGGTTGTGAAGGATAAATTAGGACGACAAGAAATAAGAGAAGCCAGAGAAGGAGAGTCTTGAGAGGAGAAATTAACTTCAAAAGGGTT
>JANQBM010000002.1:4171300-4210028 GCA_025594535.1 Erythroxylum domingense | reverse complement strand
CTTTAATAGAATACTATAACATAATATTAATATAAATCCAACTTATCATACAAATTTTAATTCCGTTTATAAGGTTTGGAACTTGTTTTTTTATATATTATATATTAAAATTTATTTATAATATGAATCTGAATAAAAAAATGTTTTTATGATCGTACAATCGGCGCATACGTGGCACGTTGCACATTCTTCTCACGGACGCTTCTTTAGTCGTTAACACATAATTACACATTAATAATATAATTGAAAAAAAACAAATTAAATTCTCACTCTCAATTTCTCTCATCGATTTCTCTGAATTCTACTCATTTTCACTGACTTAGGGTTAGGGTTAGGGCTAGGGCTAGGTTTACTATCCAATTCCCAGATTTCCTATGGCTATGGTTTCTTTGTAAGGCTTTAGATTTGGTTCATATTCTATTGAGTTCTGCCAATGTATGCTCACTCTCAACATACGAACATTCCACATCCGATCACCGGCGACGATGAAGAAGGTGTCGCCGTCCCCGGCGACTCCATTGACCACCATCATCACCACCACCACCACCATCACCATCATATGAGCTACGAAGATGGTCCCGCCACCGGCAGCATCGTCTCCGTTGATGATGTGTCACCGGATTCCGTGTATGGTGGCGCCGTGTCGGACCTTGCGATTCAGCGTAACGACGTCTCGAGCCAGCTTACTTTGACGTTTCGTGGTCAAGTTTATGTGTTCAACGACGTCACTCCTGATAAGGTGTTGTGTTTTGGCCCGTCAATTCCTTGATTTAGGGTTTCGTGTAAAACTTCTGTAATTGAGAGCTCAGGATTATATAAACCTGGTGTAGTGTGAATATGAGGCTTGGGGTAGTGAAGATATAATGCAACTTGAGGTTTATTTCAGTTGCAATTGATTGTTGTAGCTTTTTCTCCACGTATCGACTAAATAGGAGAATTTGGTCTCTTTTGAAATCTATCATCTTAGCCAAGTTGTGTATTGATTTTCAGGTGCAGGCGGTTCTTCTATTACTGGGTGGCTGTGAACTAACATCGGGTTCCCATGGATTGGAATCAACGTCTCAAGGCCAGAGGGTATTCGTTTTTTGGGTTTCTAGGCAATTCAGTATGTATGAGTAGATACAGAATTTGTTAATGGTTAGTGCCCTGATGATTGTGCCTTTTCCCAATCATTTTGTAGGCTATGATTGTGGACTATCCAGGGCGTTGTTCACAACCACAAAGAGCTGCCTCATTGAACAGATTCCGACAGAAGAGGAGAGAGAGATGCTTTGATAAAAAAGTTAGATACGGTGTCCGTCAAGAGGTTGCACTAAGGTCAGCTTTTGTCCTTCAAATTTTGTAGTCTGCATTTAGGTTACATATTGTAAATATTACTATTTCTGACAAGTATGCCATGAATATTTTTTGTGGTACTCAAAAAATCAATTTGACAAGACGTACAGATGGCTTTAAAGTATGAAACTGCTTGTATATATTAGCTATGATATTCTTATTTTGGACTATCTAATTGCATTAAATTTGTGTAAGGTCACACTTACAAGTTTGAATAAAGCAAAACTTGCCAATGAATGCTTGTTCAAATGCCAATCCTAGTGTTAGGATCCAGCTATACCATAACTTTACTTCTGATTGATGTTTTTATTTGCTTGCCTTCTGATTGTCTTGTTTGAATTTTAAATGAAGCAAATGGAAGATATTGGGCATGATGTATCAGAATAGCAAAGTTCATTTGGTCCTATTGCAGCATATTCTTCAATCTTTTGTTGATTTTCTTTTTTGAGCAGTGGATTGTTGGATTTACGTTTATCTTGCTCAAGTTGAATCCTTCTTAGGTGGAAGAAAGTCTTATTCATACAGATAAATTACATGATCTATATTTCTTTTTGGCCTGTGTTAGGCTGAACTTATTCTTTGGTGCTTTTATTGAAAGCTGCAAATTGTTGTAACCCATAACATCTCTGGGCCACTTGTTATGTTTCGTTGAAAGCTGGTCCAAAGTGAGCTAACCACCTCTAGAAAGTAACAAATATTCCCATTCTCGTAAAAGATATTTTAGAATAACCATCAGGGGTTTGGTTTACGATAAAGGTATGAGGGCTTGCCTATCATAAGTACCTCCCCATCAACTGGAGTTTAGATCTTAGTAACTACATAAGAAATGCTGTCGTTTACTTATTCAGATGTACCAAGCCAAACTGTTTAGTAGGTATATAGGTTGAGGAATTCTGTCTCTTATTATACCAGTCTATGTTCTTCAAAAGTGCTTGATAAAATGGATTACTTGGGGGATACTGACATACATGCATTAATAATATTTTCCTTTTCATATTTGTGATTTTTGCCATCTCATATGTGTGACCAACTCAGGATGCAGCGTAACAAGGGTCAGTTTACTTCTTCAAAGAAAGCTGAGGGAGCTGATGGATGGGCTGGCTCTCAGGATTCAGGGCAAGATGACGGCTCCCAGGAGACCTCGTGAGTTGCATACATATATTCAGAGCATGATATAGCCAATTATAATGTCTTCCATGGAAGCATGGCGGATTTAGCAAAGAAAATAGGAAAAAGGGTGTCTTGAATGAAGAAGATAATTTTAGTAATGCAAATTCCTTGTTTTCTATATTACCTTCTCTAATTCTTACTAAAATGGTTTCTCTTTCATTTGAAGGATTAATTTATTTCTTTTGGGATCAGTTACTTTATTTTAACCTTTATATTATTTGTCCTTATTAAAAATCCCATCTTTGTATTGATTTGTTGTTACTGTCACACCATTTGCTAGTTGTACACATTGTGGGATTAGTTCAAAATGCACCCCAATGATGCGACGTGGTCCTGCTGGTCCGAGATCTCTTTGCAATGCGTGCGGGCTTTTCTGGGCAAATAGAGTAAGTACCTATTTTACTATATTCTTTAGAACAGTTATTCTCCTTTAGATTCTTGGCTCAGAATTTTGTGCTTGCTTTTTTCATTTTTTAGCCATTCAGTGGGTTGTTTTTCCTATGGGTAGTATCCAGGTGTGCCATGTAGTCATACCAACTATTTAGTCATTTCTGCACTACATCAAAAAGAATTTCCTGTTGGTCGGAATTGTTAGTTATTTATCATTTATGTAGATCCAACTTTGATAAACAAGTAATGATTATTGCATGAATGCTTGTCCTCAGGTAAATTAACTAGGGAATTAGATAAGGTAGCCCAGGGAATTGTACTAATTTATGGTAAAAATAAAGGAAACATCAGAAGATGGTAAGCGATAAGAAATTTCTAGTTAACTGAAAATTCTTAGAGCTTCAATGATGACAACATTATTGTGAGGTGCAGCAGGTGGAATTACTAATGTAAGCTGTAGAACCTTGAATAAGTTAGGTCAAGGAAATTATCAAAAATAGGGCAATGCAGTCGTTCAAGCTTTATGTTGAATAAGTGGGAATGATTAGATGGTCAACTATGATTGCTGAATCATGAACACAAAAACATGCAAACTTGATTTTATTCAAAATTGAACCTATTTGGAAATTAAGAATCTCACAAATATTCTCTATGTTGCTCTGGATCAGTATGCGACCTACAACTCTAGCTTGTCTTTATATCAGAAGAGAGAGAATTGTCTGTTTCTACTCTTAAGTAGATTAGTGAAAGACCAGCTTAGGCAGCTGCTGGGTATGCAAGTTGATGCAAGCTAGTCCGTTTAAGCTTTGCTTATTGGATTCCTATATTGGTTTCTGCTTGACTGCCAAATGCTAATTCATGATGGTTTTATAATTTGTGGAGCTCGCAAGCAATAAAAAAACACCTCACTTGTATATAATTTCATACCATAATTACTTTCAGGATCTCTATGTTGAGTGATGCAGTTGGAAGCTGTAGGGTTGGGAGGCCCTGCCATTGAGAATAACCTCTCTGTTGGTCATTTGTTTTGTGTCCTCTTGAGTCTGGATCCTCTTAGCTCAAAATCATGAGCCTCTTAGATGGGTTTGGAATTTTTTATATTTGGTTTGCTGTTTTAAGAAGTGCGCTAAAGATTAGGTTGGAATCTCGCTTCAAAATTTTTATTTTTGGCCTTTTATTCCTGTGTCGCATCATGTAATGTCAGGTTTTAATCGCTCCTTTATGTTGTCAAGGGTGTTATATCTGTTTTACAAACTATTTATTTATGCATTCTTGATGAATATAGGTCTTCTGCATAAAAAACTATTCATGCATGCATTCTTGATGAATAGAGGTCCTGCAGAAAAAGTTTTTACTTATGTGTTGGTCTACTAAATAAACTGGATTCATATAATATCTTGTGTTACCAATGGATCCATTGGTTGTGTGCCTCTGTGCTTGGTGAGCATCATATTAACTGTAAAATTTAATTAGGTTTCACAATTCACCAATAAGACCTTGTTCAAACAAAAATCTGCAGGGAACTTTGAGAGAACTACCCAAGAAAAGTCAGGAGCATTCTTTGACTCCACTTGAGCAGGTATATTGCTCAGTTGCACTTTTTTTTCTCGGTATTCCTACTATAATACACTATTATCTCCATTTTCTTTTCAATCTTAATTAGGTTGAAGTTGAAGCAAATGACTCGGACTCTGGAGCTGCCATCCATACACATGATACTCATGTTCCTTTTGAAAATGGTGGTGATTCAACTTTAATAGCAGAGCACTAAGTTTTCCGGCTTTTGGTGGAATGTTTCAGTCAGTTGGCATTAGTACAAAGTTGGAAGTTTTCTAGCAATTTCTTTCAGCTTGTTGTCTAGAATGTACAGTTATTTATAGTTCCATAATCAATACAGAGGTTCTCATCCGGCCATTGGTACTTGCCATGACGTTTAGACGAATGCACCCTCAATGTAGAATATAGAGGTGCAGATGATCTATCATTGATAATTTCATTATACAAAATGCTTTATTGTGCTAACTTGGTGTCAATTATTTTTTATGCCAAATCCTTTCTACACATTTCGAAATCGCAAAAAAGGAAAGATTAGGTTTCACAAGTGTCCATCTGCACTTGAATATGATAGCCCAAGGGAATAATTAGATTGCCCATCCTAGGTACTCCTTAGTGGTCAGCCTGATTAACCTAATGTCGATTATGAGCTTAACATGGTCGTGCTTCAGTTAAGGTTTGCATCACTGACCATTTGTGATGTCAAAAGCATGCAGTAGAGCGTTTCGAGCTTTGTTCTCGAGATTGGATTTTTCAGGTGGTCAGTCTGCTTGATAGAATTAGTTTTGCTTTGCTATAGTACTACGCTATAACAGAATTGTCCGTGGCCCCCAGTTTGAGTTTACGGCAAAGGAGATTATGCCTTTTCAGTGTGATGTAGATATGACCAGAACATCGGACAGAAAAGAGCTGCGAAGGGCTTTTTCCTTCATCAGCGATAAGCAATATCATGTGTAACGTAAACGTACATGTCCACTTATGGTACTAACTATCCTCGCACAAACACTTTTTTCTTATCTGGTGTTTTCCTTAGGCCCAACTAAGCATGGAATGGAAATGCAGGAAGTGCTTTAAACGTTCTCTTTGGCCTTCTCTCTCTTGACTCCTGTCCTTCGGCTCCTAGTCCTTCCTCGTTTGATACGGACAAGAACAATAGGTACTAGGTACTTGTTTCGACATTTATTGTTCAATTTTTGGCTGACAAAGTATCATTGTTACCTAGTCGCTGTAACTCTGGATTCCATAAAAACCAAATAGTTTCACTTCTCTTTCAATTTCAATGAAAAATCTTGTCTTAACCAAACCACGATTTTGTTTAGAACCATTCAGTGTATATGTGTTCGTAATTATTAATCTATTCATGGTGGGCTGTATAATAAAAAGTACTCAGTTTATAGAAGTAAACAGTTTTTTACTTTATGTGCAGTTTGCTCTATGGATAAGTACAATTATCCAAATGCTAAAGTTCCCAAATTGTCACACTCCATCCACTCTCCGAGCTCGACCTACCTGGCCCACTTTACCATAAAATATTATCGCTACAAAATTAGGTATTAATAGTATCAAATAGTCATCACCACACACCTGAACTCGTCACCACCAGCCGTCAGATCATCATCCTCTCCAGTAGACCCAGGTGGGTTCCACATACATCATTCCATTATTATTGTCTCGCCAATGGCCAATCACTGACGCCGTATCACACGCTTTCCATGTGAACCCACCATCGGAGCCATTGCTGGAAATCAGACGGTCCACATCTAACTCTTATCTCTCGACTGTGCACCCTCTGAACACCATATAAACGTCTTTTTTTATTCTTTTAATGGAAATTGTCGACAAGTCGACACGCTCCTTCTAATCCGGAAAATTAAGAGGAGATGGAATATTATATAAGAATAAAATGAGAAAAAGAAAAGAAAATTAAAAGAAATTTCCAAATTGAGACTCTCCAAGGAAGCACAAGCGAAAGACCCCTGCAAGTCTTAGCTATTTAGGGTACTTGGTTTCTCTCTTCAGTGTTTCTTTCCTTTTCCGAAGCTTCTTGAGTTCTTACAAAATTATCCAATCCCAAATCGATTCTTATTTCGGTTCATTTGTAGTGAAGACGTTAATAAATTAATTTGAAGGAAGCGTAAGCGTTAAAGGAAAATAAAAAAAAGAGAGCAGATTATTAGGTGTCGTCTCCAATGAAACAGGTAGCTCTGGAGAGCTGATTTAGCTGTGTGTGACGGTCCGTGAAGGTGAGGTTAGACTTGTTCCGGGAATGGCGGCTGCGAATCCACAGCCTCTACAGGCGCGTCCTTACGAGGACCACGCGCGTGGGCCCATACAGATCGTTGACGACGACGACTGTTGTGGCGAGTACGATGACGGCGATGATTTGGAGGAGGCGCAAGTGAATTCCGCCGCCGTGAACGTGGCGGAGCATCACTTACAAAGTGGAGGTGGAGGTGGAGGTGGTTTGGTTATGGCGTCGAGGACGAGTGAGCTCACTCTGTCTTTTGAAGGAGAGGTTTACGTTTTTCCTGCTGTTACACCTGAAAAGGTCTGTTTTTCCTTTTATCTTTGGTTACTTGCTGAGGTTTTCATTTCTTGCCTTGTCAATTCTTTTTTGGTTTGCTTGTTTTATTTTTTATGTACTCTTTACGGGCTTTGACCATCTTTGCTTTATTATCTCTTCTTTTTTTTTTTCTTTTAGTGCCTTTACTCTTTATTTTGTTGCGTTCTTTTGGAACTTGAAAATTATGGTTTAGGGTGAACTTTTCACTTACGATCTTAGTTTCTTAACAGTGGACCGAGTATCCTTATTCGGAAATATGGAAATGGAGTATAATTTCATGTAAATGTATAATTTCGGTGTCTTTGTTTGACACTTTATGTGAAGCAATAAAAGGAACTTTTGTAATCGATTTCTTCAAGAGCTCAACTGCTCTTAAGCTGGAAACATCTAGTTATAGTTATGGAAGTAGAAAGTGCCTTATGTTTTTACTGACGATGCAGGTGCAAGCGGTGCTTTTGCTTTTGGAAGGACGGGACATCCCCATTGGTGTACCGACTATTCAAATGCAATATGAACAAAATAACGGGGTGAATCATTAGTTGAGTTATTAATGTCAATTAGATTTCTTGTGATCAAGTTATATTATATGTATAATCTGCTATATTTTGCAGGGTGCAAGTGACAATCCAAAGCGTTCAAATCTATCCCGAAGAATAGCCTCTCTTGTTAGGTTCCGTGAGAAACGGAAGGAGAGATGCTTTGACAAGAAGATAAGATATACTGTACGAAAAGAGGTTGCACAGAGGTAGAATGCAATCTCAATCTCAATTACTATTTTCAAGTGGCCATTTCATTATCTTCTAGAACCTTCTGGAAAATTATTAAGTTGGCAGCTTGATCACATACCTTGATTGCTATTTTAGGGATTGAAGATAAGCTAATTCCATTATGTATTTGAATTGTCAAGATTTAATATTGGATTTCGTCTTTTGGGTGGTTGAGAGAGACTACAAGGCTAATATCTTTTAAAGAGTGATAAATGTCAACATAATCGATGTCAGTGTTTCTCTTTTGACCATTTCTGCTGGTATCAATTTTATGTTTGATACATCCCAGCCGCTACGACATGATTTTTTTTTAACTTGACCTTTTCTTTTCTTGTATTCTCTGAGACTACGATTGAACTTGCAATTGTCAAATGCATGTTCTTTAAAGTTGACAATAGTCCCTTCTATGTTCGTTTCACCTTAGGATGCACCGGAGGAATGGGCAATTTGCATCTTTAAAAGAAGGTTCAGGTGGTTCAAATTGGGATTCTGCCCAGAGTTGCCTTCATGATGGCACTTCACATCCGGAAACTGTGTGAGTTGCTAAACTAGTCTGGTTTTACCAGTTTTTTGGCATGTAGGGGTTTTGGTCATGATATCTTCTGCTGCCACTGCCATTTCCTGTTTGGCATTTGTATTATATTGTTCTTAGATTCTTCTGTCTCTGCAATTTTTTCCAGTATTTGCAGATGTCATCATTGTGGTGTTAGTGAAAGTAATACACCTGCAATGCGTCGTGGGCCAGCTGGACCAAGAACTTTGTGTAATGCATGTGGTCTTATGTGGGCAAATAAGGTTTGTTTCTTTAGGCTTAAAAATAGTTTTACCCCATAACATGCAATGATGTCTTGTATCAACATGACGCTGTGATAAGTCAAAACTTTAATCATTGATCTGAAGGGTTTACATACTTCAGTATGTCTTTGACATGGCCCTGCTAGGAGAAGATGTCTGAGTTGCTTTGGTTGTTTGCCATAGATCACAAAGTAATATCATCCTGTTAAGCATTGAGAGTATGTACCGAAGGGTTGGATATCTTAAAAACCTTGGGCATTTACGGTCTCTAAAGAAAGCTACAAGTTTTACTTGGATCTTGTCCATTTTAACTTATTTATCTATAAGTTCTTAGTGCTCGTTCAAGATACTAAAGATAAGTTATTTTGTTTGTTTAGTACATGCATAATATTTGATTTTGTTTCATTTTGATATGAAACTTATATGCTATGGGGTATTTGTGTGTTTTTTGATGCTCCTGCTCTTTCAAAGAAGTAAACTGCAATTCATTAGATGTTGGCGGGGTAACCATTAACAATGAATAGCGGTTACACAATTATCTTCTGTACTTTCCTTGCACAATAAGTACAAGCATATAGTACACAAGACAAATGGACATGAATATATGATATCCACTGTCAAAAAACCATGTGGTTTTTTCAAAACAGAACCAATTCTTGGATTAAATACACTGTTCTTTAGTGATTTGTCATTTTTTCTCTTCTGGTTGGAATCAATTACTTGTACATATTTTGAAACTTCTAAATTCTTTCATATAACAATTTTCCCAGTCAGGTCTTCTGATTGAACTTATATTTGGTTTTATTGTTACTAACTTCTGTAGTTCTATGTTTCTACTATGTTGAATTACCGTTGTTGAATGTGTAGGGAACTCTAAGGAATCTCAATAAAGGAGGAAAAAGCCTTCCTATTGATCAAATTGAACCTGTATGTGTTACAAGTAGTATCTGCAACTTTCCTTTATGGACTGTTTTTTCATTCAATTCTTAATCTACTTTTTGTGAATCATGATTTGCTACTCAAAATTGCAGTGTAATATTGTGTGGGTCCTACCTTGGAAGAACTTTTCATTTTCACCCTTATGTTTAACTTCCCAAAAAAATTCCATAAGAATGGTTTGGATGAATAAATTTCATCTTTTTCTCCTATTACTAATTGTCAAGATTTAACCAAAAGTGGATACATATCAAATCATTTTCAACCAAAATTAGGCACTTCTGATTAATGAATTTTGTTGAATGTAGAATTCGTTCTTGATTTTTACCTTTTCTTTCATTTAGATCTCATTTGTTTTATTGATTATGTTCGTAGTCTCTGTTTCTTGTAAGGCTAAACAAGCAGATTTTCTTCACTGGATGCCTTTGGGTCCTGTTTATTCCCCATTGTCTTGCAATATTTCTACATCTGCTTCTTCCTGTCATTCTTCTGTTTTCTGAGGTTCGTTTTAGTTTTTCACAAAAAATGGCTGAAAGAGGACACGGGTAATAAATCTAAGAATACTAAGACACGAGCAATATAACCTTTCATGGTTTTAGCAATAGTGACAATTTTGTACTTGATGTTAATTATTTAGTCGTCATCCAAGACATTGATAATAATATTAAAAAATGAACATATTAACTTAATATTAAAAATCATTTTTTTGAGATTGAAAAAAGGAAATTAGAACTTTTTATAGTTATTGAAATTCCAGTTATCTAAACAATGGGTCTTGGAGTAATGAATTTATCCTGATTATGTTATCACTGTTAGAGAATATATAAAACCAATTAAGTTGGCCTCACACAACAGCTTAAGCTATTGTAGTGAAATGGTCGCTTAATATGGTATCAGAGCCTCTTTGACCAAGTGGTCGTGAATTCGAATCCTACCACCCACCTATTAAATTAAGCACAAGGTAAAGTAGGTCTGTGTAAGTTTCAAGCACAAAGGCTTTCACTTGAGGGGGTGTGTTAGAGAATATATAAAACCAATTGAGTTGGCCTCACACAACAGCTTAAGTTATTGTGATGAAATGGTCGCTTAACAATCACTATTTTTGGTATGGGATTATATTATCTGTGTTTTGGGTTTTACGAACTTATTTTGATGGACTATGTTACCAGGCTACTATGTTTTAATTTCTTACTGAATCTTTTGGAGCTCATAGTTATCTTATCCCTCTTGTAGATATACAGTATTGGGTTTCCTGGGGTTGGTGCTTTGGTTGATCTCACTAGTTTATTCCTATATGAGATCTGCAGGGAACACCCATAGATGTTAAACCTTCAATCATGGGAGGAGAATTTTCTGGCCGCCAGGATGAGCATGTACAACACTTTCCTACCCCACTGAAATTTTCTTGCTGCTTAAATGAGGTGATTTTCTTTTTTCTTCTCTAAATTAATTTGTGGGATTTGCAGGGAACTTCTGAAGATCCTTCCAAGGTTATTAATGAAGGTTCGAAGAAACCTTCCAACCCAAATGAAGAAGTATGCTTCTCACCCTAGACTTGACATACATGAGTTTTGAACTCAATTTGTATTCTAGTTAAAATGTGTTCATGCCATATAACCAGAAGTTCATCTTGATTGATTTTGGAGTAATTCTGTGTCATTATAGCCCTTTACGGTTTCAGCTTAGACAGAATGTTGGAGCGGTTTTTCTTTTTTTTTCCCCGTCCATTTGGATGTTTCCTTTGCTCATTTTATCTTGAATTTTCTCTTCTGATGTGTTTGCCGGTAAGGTGGGGCTTTTTCTTCTGTTTTGGAAAATGTTAATTATTGTTAGTTGCGATTAGCAACTTGATTCATCATCTTGTATTAGGTTTTGCAAGAAGCTACTGAAGATCGAACAAACACTTTGCCAATGGGAGTTGTCCATTCTGCAGCAGACGTTGATGACCAGGTAAGATAGATGTCTAATGAACAATTGAATGGGTTGTTACACGAGGGATGATGCAAGTTCCGTGCATTATTCTTGTTTGTGAAAAAGATAAAAGTTTGTACCTTCTAACATAGAGTGCGTAACAAGGCATAGATTTACCCAAGTATTATGAGAAAAACACTATTATTATGAAAATCTGAAAAACCAAGCTTCAGCTTCTCCAATTATGTTGGTTTTTGGCTATCAGCTCTATCTCATTGTTGTTGTATTATCATAATTACAGACAATAGAGAGTTGTTTGTAAATGATATCTCAAAGATAACCATTTATGGTTTGGTTCAACATATCTTGTCACCCGTGTCTGAGCTAACTGTAAATTATATGCATGAGACTGAATCCTCTCATTGACATTGTGACGGTATTTACAGGAGCCACTGGTTGAGCTTACTAATCCTTCAGACACAGACCTGGATATTCAAGCTAATTTTGATTAGAAGGTGAGAGAATCAGCTTCCCTGACTTAACTGGGAGATTGGGGAATTTAAGGACTAAACTAATCACTGGAAATGAGTGTTAATTATGCCCTTTTGACTCCCTACCCAAGAGTGAAGTTGCTGATCCCTCGTAATGAGTGTGTGTCGGCAAATTCTCAAGTTGTAATTAGCAGCAGGCTTGACATTAGAATGAAGGGCAATCTGATAGCGGCAGACTAATGCACCATTCAGCTGGTTCCAGATTATAGGGCGATGCTTCTTTTTGATATTTGGATCTTGTTTCTGTATGATTTGTTAAATATGTCTGTAATTTTACAAAGTACATATGTGATTAATGCATTAGGTTGTTACTAGATTTTAGTGTACTCAGGTGTCAACATTAACTTGATAAACCTGATAAAAATAATTCTACTAAAGCTTTTCTTAAGTTTACATTTATTTTGAAATGTAGGTCTTAACATTTGACTTATTCTATTTTGAAATGTGTATAGTTTGATTGGCTACCAAAGTCTCATTAATAGATCTTGATTACTTTAGCTAATAGCTTCTGACATAATTGTCCAAGGCACAAAATATTAGCATATCCATTTCTGAAAGTGTTTAATTATATTATCTAATAATTTCGTTATTTTTCCCTAACACTCTTGTCCCGGTAAGTCTCTACCTTTAGCATCATCTAACATAGCAAGTAAATGGAAGGGGATGTCGAAGAAAATGCTGCTAGAATTGTCGAACGTTTACATGTTGAAGGCAAAATGAATCCTCAGAAGCGGACATTTACATGTATTTTTCTCTGGCGCACAGGACCACTAATTCTTGAGCCTTATGAGGCGATATCTACACTTATTCATATCTGAATCAATAGTTCGGTGCATGTACAAAATTGTTGGCCTCTGGTAGCTTGTATGGAATTTATAATCTACCCAGAAGTCATACTATCAGAGAACTGTACAAATGGCCGCGACTGTTTGAAGATGAAGGACAAAAGATCAAGGTCTCACGGCACTGACTTAACATGGCACAGTAAAGGATTCGTGTGAATTAATTAAAGAAGTGCTTCTGTGTTCAATTCGCCAATAGCCAATCACGTTCGAGGATACTGTATTCGATCTGTACTGTCCCCTGGCCTGTTATAATTTGGAGACGATTTATTGACTCAAAACTCCAATTCAAGCTGTGAAACAAATTGCCTTGCCCCAATATCCAACTGTCCTGCATACTCCACCCAAAGCCTTTCAAAAACTCTCTTTTCAGCTACTCGTGAAAATCCTCGTAAGGTGAAGATTCACTGGAAGAATCACTTCCAAATGGGCTGGTTTCCCTTGGAGATGATGGAAGAGAATCTCTTTGCTGCGAGGACGAACCTGGTACTCGAATGAAATGTTAGTCTTACTGCCAATAACCACGTAAGCAGAGAGCAAAAATACTTGACATGGGCAGCAAAAGATGTGGATAGTTTCAAAGCAAATGCACGCACATAAAATGAGTTCTATAGACATTCCACACCTGTAAAAGACTTGATGCACGTTTTAGCGCATCATTCCCATTATATCTATGCCTTTTGTTGAAAAGTTTTAAGCTCAAAATTGAAAGTCGGCAGTCTGGGATTTTGTTCAGGGTTGCCTAAGCATGAACATTACCAATTTCCCTCTTCAGTGATTTTTCTTACTTTTCTTCTTTTTGGCTCAAACCTTTTTAGAACTCATTTTAGCGGGTCAGACTATAGTGGCTAATGAGGCCCAAACTACTAATTCAGTTCAATCATTTCCTTTCAGATAGGAACAGGACTAAAAGACAGACAAGAAAGCCACACAAACCTTTCTGTCCTCTAGAGCGAAACTTTTTTGTGTGCCGCCTGATAAGTCTCTTGGCCTTTGTTATAGTTAGTTGCCTAGCAAATGGAGAGAACTCTGCATCACTTTCACTCCACTCACCTTGGAAATCATTGTCTGCTTCACCCCGCATTGTCCGCAGCACAAAGGCCTTAGCCTTCCGCCGCTGAGTGTTAAACAGACCCCTTATGGAAGTCACAAATCCATCACCTGCTCCATCACTTGGACGCTTTAAAAAATTTGGATACTGATCAGATTTCCCTGCATGACCTCCTTCATTGTCACTAAGATTAAGCTCAGTCTCTGGAACACCAGACCCAATGGGCTCCCTTTGACTATTAGCTTTGTCTTTAAATTTCTTACCCTGCAAAATTAGGGTAGAATACCATACGAGAAGGTTCAAACAGCTTTGATCAGCTTGCAACTGGAGGAAAGTCTTGTAATGATATACATCTATATACTCGCTAGTTCCCTTTGAAGTTCCAGCTCCAAAATCATGTTAAAATCCATTTAAAAGGATTTAAGCTGCCATTTATTTTTATTTTTTTTCGAAAATTAACAGATTTCATTAAGCTGCCATTTAATATTGCTCAAGCAATGATAAATGTGCTGATATATAATTAAATGCTCAGGACATCAAGACAATATTTTTTTGATTTTGCATGATGTTGAAGGTGGTAGCAATGTTAAAGTAAATGAAAACAACGTTCAAATTTTAAAAAAAAGGAGGAAAAGCAGCTGGTATAAGTTGTGGCGTCAGCATTTAAGACTGAGTTAAAGAATTGGAATAAAAAGATTAAGACGAAAGATTGGGCTAACGAAGATGGTCCTTGACATAGCACTTCACATTCTCTTTGTAAGATCTGCCAATAACTAGACATGTGGTTGGTTCAAGTATGAGGGAAATAGTCAACTTCAACTTCTATCACATGTAAGTACAGCTTATCAAAAACTCTTCACAAGTCAATACAAGGCAATTTCCTGGAATTAGAATTGTAGCAGAAACAGAATGAAATAAAAGCTTGCAGAAGTATCAGCTAATAAGATGGCTTGACTGAGATTCATTACCTGCATGCCTGTAACAGACTTGAGAGTTCCCCAGACAACATGCTTCTTTACTCGCGAAAACAATCTCCTCCAAGTCCCAGTGAACTCAACTCGGTGAAATGTGTCCATGAGTAACTTTAGCTCATGCAAATTGAACCTTGAGCTTTCATAAGTTAGCTGGAGCTCGACCTACACAAGATTATGTTGTTTTTGGGTAAGAAATATTCAATTATTTGTTATGCAATGATAAAGTCATACTCAACCGACCTGACTAATCTTGATGTTCTGAAACTCCATCACCTTCCTAGGCCGTGCTCTTTTCTCATCATTCGACTTCCCAACCTTTTTCTCTTCATTTGATGGCCGACTAGTCTTCACAAGCTTGACATCTTTTGATTTACCTTTAGAGGAGTCATCTTGTTGCTCAACTGAACCTACTGGATCACTTTTCGTGGAAGATACACTAGTTGAGTGTACCTCTAGGACAAACTCAGTAGCAACAGATTCTGCAACAGTCTCCTCCCATGATCTGTCAAATGAAGATGTCCTCCGAAGCTCTGGGCCTGAGGAGCCAAAGATTTTTGATGGGGTCTCTGTCTCTTTTGTAATTTGACTGCCTGATACAGGAGCTTCCTGGCTCAATAAGCCTTTCTTAAGTCGCCGTGCTACAGCAGTTGTCTTCCAAGCTTGCTGCAACTCAAAGTGAGTAAATCACTAGCCAAGGAATCTTGGGCACTAACATCTCGACCTTGCTATTTTTCTTTGTCTTTTTCATTTGAATTTCTTCACTAATTCAAAATGGTTAATTTACCAACCTGTCTTCGTTGAGAATCCTGTTCTTCTTCCGGGAACAGGTACCCCCACATCATTCTGTACATTGTCTCTGTCAAATATATCTTAAGTGGGTAAATCTCTACCTGTGGGACACAAAGGCTGTAATGAGCAAAGATAAAACAAAAATTGAAACCAATAAATACAAATATCTGTACTACATTTCAAAGGAAAAGTCTTCCTCTGGGAAATAGAAAAGAAAAAAAGATTTAGTTAACTTGAAAGATGTTGATGATGATGACATAAATTAATTGCCACGCTGGAATCTAGAAATAAACACAAGTAATTTGGAACCATCACCATCCAAGCCAATGAATAGAACTATTAAGTAAACTTTTTTATTGCCACCTATCTGCTACAAAAGTACACAATAAACTTGATATGATTCTTAGCTGTCCTTTCAACTGTTCATTTTTCTAATATTTTTTTTCATGCCCATCTTTTTCTGTGTAAGTGTTTACTACAACTAAATTCCATACTTAGTCTAAAACTCAAAGCTTTCCATATCCCCAGTTTCTTGAAGTTTAGTTCTACTGGCAGTGATGAAATGGGAAAACATGCACAGAGGAAAGAGAGTTACCTGGAAAAGTTCAATACGAGATATACCATCTTTTGGAACTCCTTGCTTTGCATCTACACGCAGCATCACTTTTCTGTGGCCAACAGAGTAGTTAACAGTTTGTGTGGAAAGGATTAAAATATTAAACAAGCAACTAAAGTTGAAAAAAAGTTCAAAAGAACCCTAAAAATAATCTAGAAGTATCAAAATATTCAATGCTGGCTCGTGAGCAAGCAAAACTCAATGACTACCGGTACTCGGCAGTATAAACTATGTAAAAATTTTAGTAATGTGAACATAACGTCATCTTTAGTCATTGTATAGGATTGCAAGTTCCACTTGGAACAAACATATTAGGCTGACCAGTTGTTTGAGACCCTACTTTCTCGAAGTTTCTGCAAATCACTCATCTAAAAAAGTATTAAATTAAAGTGCTAATAGAGATTGCTGTCAACTATTTTTCTATACATAGCCGTTAGTTTACTGTAATCACTACAATCTTGATAACATGTGCCTTTACAAAAGAAGGATGACTAAAGCAAGATAATTTGTATTACAGAACCAAAAACTTAATTTCAACTTAAAATGTAACCTTCAGCTTAAAATTTCACAGAAGTACGATACTCTAATATTCTTATAACTTAAACATTTACCATAACTTCTCATGGCCAGCACACAAAGAACGTATAAAGAAAGACTCAGACTAAGAAGCAACCTGCTTTGAATAAAACAAAAGATAATCACTGACTGAGCAACTTCTCATGAAAATCAAAACATATTACAAATGTTTGAATGGGAAGCACGCAAGTATGTAGCTTTAAATAAAGAAAAAAATTGACCATAAATTGAGCAGGCATGAATTACAACAAAACATTGAGTCTTCAAAGATTTCTTTGGCTCTTTCTAAATCGGGAAAAAAATAGTTGTCAGCCAGAGTGACAGAAACAGAAAGAAAATGCATGCATATCATCAAATACTGGCATGTACCTAGAGTATTTGAATTAATGTCTATTATTGTATTATGATCATTGAAACATATAGAAAGTTGTAAGTAATTTTGTGACACATGTATGAAGCCTATGAAAACAGGAAGCAAATTTTTTATGAATTTATCTTCAACATTAAAACATGAAAGTCAACATACGTACATATATATATATATATATATGTATACAGAGAGAATCTTTCTGGTCCAAAAATTGACTTACCATCTAAACTTCATTTCAAATGTAAACAGAATTATTTATATGCTTGTAATGCATGTGGATGAACCATTAAACACAAAAGCCACTTACAGTTTCCTAAACAAACTTGGTGTGAGGAAGCGGGGGTGATGGAGCTAGTGGGATTACAAATATGCATATAGACTCTTGACTTTCTCTCCCCCTCACACATACACCAAAAAATGCACAAATGCCTGCAAACCTGCACCTTTTAGGTGTTCATTGCTAGAACTGTACACTAGTCTCAGAAATGGAGGGCCAAGTAAGTGTAAATTAAGCAAAACTACTTATCTGACTGATGCCAGCTGCAGCAACTTAACACCTATTCTATCTATCGGGTCCAACCATAAGAGAAAGAAAGAATACTGAAATGGTGCAATAGGTGGTCCATCACAACTAACCAAATGGACTAAAACATAAATGCATGCAAAGCTGGATTGGACTATTGTTGATATATACATCACACACCCTGAATTTAAGGACGCCCAATCACCTAGTTCAGAGGAAAGGAAAACTTCTGCATGTTTATAAAAGGAGACCAACCCTAATTTACAAAATGATCACATAATAAATAGAGCAAAGGTAAGGGAAATATGCATACTTTCCCCAATCTGGTGGAGGATTCCATGCTGACAAAACCATATCAGACTTGGCATTGGGTAAGCAGTTTCTCACAACACAATACTTTGTAGTAAACAGAGCAACACCAACATCCTTGTAATCCCGCTCAAAATCAAAAATCTGGAAATAAAGAAAGAAAAACTTACAATGAAACTGCATGCGTTATATCCTTGAAATAAATATGAGCCAGTAAGAGTTTACTGGAGACATCTTATGGCCCAAAAGATTGTCGTAATGAGGAAATATTATTATGAAAGACATTTAATAGAATAATTAAAGGTTTAGTGCCTGTCCAAAGAGTTTGCTAATACCAAGGCACTTCAGACCACATTTTCTAGTATCAAAAGAGGCCATTGTTTATCCTCAGAACTGGACTAAGATACCAATAAAAAAGTCAAGAGCTTTTGGGGCAGAAAATGAGGAAACATATATTTAGTCACCTCTAATCCACATGTTTAGTAATGAGAATTAAGATTCTGATTGATACTAAAGCATTTATAAAATAAGAGAGATGAAAATAAAATGAAATGACATAAGAAAAGAAGAATGCCTCTAGCAACATCTTTAGACACTTACCATATCATTTATCTCAGCCTCAGCAAAAGATTTACCATCAACGAGCATGCTCCAAACAACTTTATTTATCTGCATAGATATGCGCATTGCATAGGATGGACTTTTGTTTTTCTCCTTCTCCATTAGTCTTAGTTGGGCAGCATTCTGCAGAGCCACCCTTAACTTTGCAGATGCCTCTTTCCTAGAATTTTTTGCATTCACAAGCTCCCTTTTCAGTCCTTGTACCTGCAGTAACCAAGCTTGTACTGTCATGTAATGAAGGATTGACATGCCACAACGGCAGAACATTGGAAGAGAAAAAGCATCAATGTGTCAACATTATTAAAGAATGTGCCAAAACATTTACTGAGCATAACATAAGATCCCAAAAATGTCATTTTGGAATGAAGTGTTAAGGCACTGTGAAGTCTGAGCTGAAGCGTACACCACACTAAACTTTAGGGCTCTTCCACAATTTAAATGAAGAAATCATCTATATATTATATGTCAATACCAATTCTGCTTCTTACCAGAGAGGGTTTTCCACCAGAGATCATCCACAAGTCACCTTCCTTTCTTAAATTTGTGTCCCCAGAATTATCAGAATGGAGAGACAACACCCTGATGTCATTAAGAACCAAGTTCTTCTCCCTGTCATTTTGTTCAAGGTTTATCTTAGCATGTTCTACGTCTTCAACGCCATCTGGCACTACCTCATCTGCCTCCTCTCCAAGATCTTCATCATCTTCAGTAGGATATGAAAGGCTACTTTTCTTGGGCCTGAATCATATATCAACCAACTTAAATGAAAGAAAACAAAGTCTGGTTTAACACCAATTTAATTCTGATTAATAACTTTAGAGAGACATAAGACCAAGGGGTGATTGCATTATAAACAACTGTTGATGGGAGCAGGAATCAGATTAGGTGTTATTTTCCTCCATAGGCAGTTTTATTCAATTTCTTTACTGGTCAGTTTTCATTGTTAGAAATTAAACTAGAATAGTTTTATTCTAGGTCCCCGCTAGGTTAGGAGTTAACACCTATTAGGCTATAAAAGGTTAGAGCCCTTGTCTCAGTAGGATCTAGTTGATAGGAATCTTATCTAACATTTCAGTTTGTGAAAAAGAGAAGGCAGATGTTCTCAGTTTCTTAACAGGGAAGTGTGATTCTTTCTTTCTAAAAGTAACTTTTAGAATCGAGTGTGACTCCTACGATCCATTTAACTGATTGCTATGAATCTATTAGTGTGATGTCAACAGCTTTCTATGATTCCTAGTTCTTGTTGTGAACTTTGGGAATGATTCCTTGACCTATTGCTTGTCTTAAGTAACTTTTAGAATCGAGTGTGATTCCTAAGATGCTTATAACTGATTTATAGGAATCTATTAGTGTAATGTCAACAGAATTCTAAATTCTAGGTGTGTGATTCCTAGTTCTTGTTGTGAACTTGGGGAATGATTGACCTTTAATTCCTTGACAATAAATTCAGTAACTCCAAACTGCACAATAGTTGTTTCTATCAAAAGAGTATGCAGATAATCTGAGGCTATATAACATCAACTGCAAGTGCAACATTCTGTTCATATTATATCTTAATTGGCACAGTTTGATACACAAAAACAACATATGAGGATGGTAGCACTTTGAAACAGTAGCTAAGCAGACCATGGCCTAAATTAGAACACTTCTGCTGTCATACTCCTCCCACAAAGAGAGGGAATGATATAAAGTTTCCTGAAGTGAATCTATTGCTAAGGCTCCCATTGCAATGCTACAAAAAGATCCTAAGCCTGAAGCACAAAACACAAAGAAATCTTAATTTTTTAATACAAAAATGTAGAAGTAAAAATTTCACCTATATCAACAAAAAATGTGAGGGCAAGGGTTAAAAAGAGAAAAAGACAACAAAAAGGATAAGCATCTCACTTAGGTAGCCGAGCAAAGAGAAGATTTGTCAACACATCCAGCATAACCTGAAACTGGCGAGACGTCATTGTTGCTGTTATATTATGAGAATTGAAAGCAAGCTCTTTTAAGGGCTTCACCTGCAGCCAAATGCAGAAGTTGTTTGAAAAAAGCAACAGGTCAACATATGCATAAACAGAATGGTGTACTGAACAAAAAGTGTCAGTTCACCTATGCAATCCAAATTATTAATCAAACAAAACAAATGTGCTTTTCGTTTTACCTTCAAGTCCGGAGTCCCACCTTTGTGTCGTGTGTAGCGGAAGTACATATCACAAGGCATAAAAACTCTTTCAAGCAAAGCACCAGTTCGCTTTACTTTTGGAGAGCTTCTACGAATTTTTGGAAGCCACTGCAACCCTGCTCCTGGATCGACATCAGTTGGAGCCACATGAGCCTGTACGTGCTCCAACATAACAGAGAACTCCATGCGCTTCCATGTCATTTCAGGCACAGACTCAGGAAGCTGTACATTTCCATTTGCTAGTGCTTGTTCAATCATCTCATGTCCAACATGAAGGATTGAATGAAATGATCGAGCCAAAACACGACCACTAACAGCAGCAAGCAAGAATCGACCCTGGTGAGCAGTGCAAAAATGTGATATCCCAAAGCATGAGTTGCATTCAAGTAAATAGACTGAAAAGTTCAGATATGTTAGGCACACTGAAATTGAGGATTTAAGGAATATCCTTCTGATGACAATAACATTGTGAGAAAAGCTTCATAATCATGCACTTGAAAAGGAAAATTTGTAAACATGAGAAGAAACCACGGTGTGGAGGCAAAGCAGATCTCCCAGTAGAAAAATAAAAATGGACAAAAAAATGATGTTATCACATGATTTACAATGAAACTATAAGCACAAATTCTTTGAGAAAAATGGAAACTAACACCCAATCCCAATCCAGTATACAACCGATTCATAACAAAAATCATTCACTTATTGAGAGGTTTCAAAATATGGTTAAAATACCAATGGCATTAAGCAGCGAATGGAACATTCTATAACTAAGAAAGTATAACTGGAAAAGAAAAGAAAAATCCCACTACATCAGGGACTACAAAGATGGTCATATAAAAAACAAAAAGGAGAAAGAAAAAGTAAAATAAGTTGTTGACGCCTAATAATCTTAAAATATGACCGATATTAAAATTTAAATGCTGATTTATAGCTTACATTGGCTTCTTCAGAGTGAAGATTAAATTGTGGCTCAATAACATTGACCATGAAATGACGAGTCCCTTCACCCTCAGAATCATCTGCGATTCCATTTGCTGCAGTTCCAAAAAGTGAAAATAGAGCTGCTTAACTAATAAATACAGTAAAAGACAAGGTTACGCAGTTTAGAACAAAATTAAGGCGTCATAAACAGATAATTCACATATAGATGCCATTAATCTAGAATACAATCGTCCTCAAAACATACCAAGTGCAGTAAATGAAAATTTCTCATTTTTCAGTGAATGTGATGGAGAAGTAAGAGACTCTGAAGGCTCCGCTTGTTGAGAAGGCGGATTTCCGTTCTGACTGGTAGAGGGGGCCTTAGAATTATCTTCTTCATTCATTTTACCTTCAACATGTAACTGGTTCTCCTCAAGTAATTTCCTCTGTGCATATTGTCGAGAAGGAGAAGGTTTTGGAGGTTCGAATGCTTTAGATAGTCCACCAACAAAAGACCAAACAGCATCCCTGTTCTCAATATTCCATAAAAGCTTGAGGCCATAAACAAAAATCCGTTGACAATTATCAGCCATTACCACATTGTATCCATCATCATCACTTGGGTCTGACCGTGTGTGGTCATCACTCTCACTACCATTCTCAAATTCCGACCGCACATATGTCATTTCAAGATTTTTCCTCCCAGCTTCTTGCCATGCCAATAAACTTGAAGGGTCAGCCTTTGGAGCCTGCCTTCGTATTGTAAAATAATCACATGATAGAAAAAACCCATCATCACGATGCTTCTCTGTACAACCAACAAGATTATTGCGTTTTTCACTAGGAATTCTATCCACAGTAGAAGATTGAGAATTCTTCTTCCTCAATTGAATTATTTTTGCAATACTGGTCGAATCTTCTTTGTTTAAGATAACCTTTGGCACATGAAGGTCAACACCCTGATAAACAAGATCAAGCGGTTCACGCTTGCAGTCAAAAGTGTATTTCTGCTTACCCCGACTGAAGCAAAGTTCATATTTCAGCTTTGACATATCAAAAGTTAGTCCTTTTGCAGGATCATCATCATGAAGTGGCATATGTTTTATACAAGTAGGTGAAGAATCTATGCGAAGAAAAAACTCTGTCATCACCTTGTCCATAGATAGGTTGCCTGATCTAGGAATTCTAGGGACTCCAAAACGAGGCCACCGAGAAAATGTACGCAACTTGTGTGGAGGGAGATAATTCATGTTCCAGAACTTAATTACCCATGCCATATCATGAGCACCAACACTCAATGTTGGCAGACTAATTGCACTACTTTCTGGCTTGCAAGACGGATCATATCCAGTTATATCTGTGACCTTGTTGCATTCCATGGAACCAGGGGCTTGATTTTCACATGAAGGAATAGATGGTCTAAGGCTGAAGTTCCAGCGAAGGGACAATGATGTAGATCTAAAGGGATCAAAAACTTTCTCACGAGCATTCCCTTCAATGGGAAGTGCAAACAAGTAATGATTTAATGGAGTGCCAGAATCACAACCCCAATCCATCGTAACTTCAAGAGTAAACATTGGGGCTTCAAGGAAAGCGGGAGATACATCAGGAGGAATCTTAATGCCACAATTGTTTGCCAAACTCTCCAAACTGCTGAAAAAGATCTTAAAATCCTTTACAGACAGATACACACGACCATCTGACTGCTGGATTTCCAAAGAACCAGATGTGGCTTCTAGTTTGTCAAGCTTCTCATAAGGATCAGTGGTTGCGAGAACATGCCATCTTGTTTCAGAAAAGGACAAGTTTACACTTCCATGAATGTAATTTCTCATATCATCCCACCATGGTAAGCTACGCTCCTTCTTTGGAGGTTGGACTAGTGGACCAGGATTCCGAACACTTAGATTAGCCCTACGTAAAGCCACAGTAAAAGCATAACTCACATCAGCAAACACTGGTTCATATCCCACTCCGAAAGATACTTCTGCTTTCTGAAAATAGAGAGGTAAATGGAGGTATGATTTCATTGGAGGAGTTGTCCCACTAGCTGAACGAAGCAGGCGCACCTTTCTCCATTTCCCAACAAAGACATCTTGATATATTTGGGGCTGAAATGCTGTTGCCTAAAAGAAGGAACAAAGAGAGAAGGTGAAGTCAAGAGAGTGTATATAGAAAATATAAGGCCTAGATATTCAACATAGGAACAAAAGTAAAGAAAAGCTGACATGAATTTAGCCATTTAGGTCACTAACAAGAGGGATGTTTTGCTAAATAATAACAGTAAGCTGGCAATACAAACTGCCATCTGATACACCATAACACAACTCAGTCTCTATATGTTACTGGTCTTATGGGAGAGCCCAACCCCAAAAGCTAGCTTAAAGGGTGGAAGAGCCCATAAGTCTATAAACCCCACATCAGCTCCTTATTTGACCGAGGCGCACAATTAGACCGTAACATTCCACCACACTCAGCAGCCCAGGCACCAGCAGGCTGATTGTGCACTAGACTTTTTCTAGCCCCAGGCGAACACTACAATGCCAGCGTCACCACCCGTGGCCCTAAGACTCAAAGGAGTGGTGTTGGCTCTGATACCATTTGCTACAGGTTTTATGGGAGAGCCCAACCCCAAAAGCTAGCTTAAAGGGTGGGAGAGCCCATAAACCTATAAACCCCACATCAGCCCTTTATTTGACCGATGTGGGACAATTAGACCATAACACTATCATCGTCCAATAAAATTTAAAATTCCAGCAAGAAAAATATCCATCTTCACTAATGCTAACCGAGTGATTTGGTTTGACATAATATTTCTAGGTCAGCCATCAAAGAATGTTTCATGTTCAAGTTCCTGCCAGTATTTATGAAAAACTCCTTACCAGTGATTAGTTAACTATCATTAACTCCAGCTCTGTTTTGAGTTTTTATGCAGAATAAAATGGCTAGAGAATGCACAAATCGGCGAAGATTGAAAAAAAAATTGAAACTTCAGAAAACAGGGAAAGAGCAGAAAATTAGTGGAAAGACATTTTAAGTTTACCTGTTGTGCCAACACAACAAGACCTTCACATTTTCCAGAAGTAGCAGCAAAAAGTGGAAAGGTATAATCTCTTAACTGAGCCACCAAGGAACCCACATGCAAGAATATATTACTACCATATAGTCGAGAAAATGGTATGTTATATTCAAGAGCAACAGGATCAAGCTTCTTGATAACCTGTATCATCCCCGTCTCACCACCATCAATCCTTGTCAAAGTTAAATCTAAGTCTGTTACAGAAATGGAAAGAACAGAAGTTCTGGCAGTGCTAGGTCTGAAACTGGCTTGGAACCCTACCCTATATGCACCTGAGCCTTCTGCTGGCACTAACTTCTGGCAGGCTTGGTAATAGGATCTAAATGACTGCTTATAAATCTCTTCTTCTATTTTCTGTATAGCTAAGGGATCTTGCAAATCAATCTCGACACCATTGTGGGTTATCTTTCTTTCACAAGTAGAATCATTTGATTCAGCAGGTTTGGGGCAAATGTTGCCCTTGGAAATGAGTTCATCAAGAAATTTCATCCTCACAGCCAACTCACATGCCTCAGTCTTCATCAACTTATAGTGTTCATCAAGCCAACCTTGTATAGGTTCTTCCTCAATATCAGCACGGAGCTTTCTTATACATAACTTTACACATCCAAACTTTGTTGAACTTGGCTTTTTAGGTTTTGTACTTTCCTTCTTCATCGGAAATATAAACTTAGTTCGAGCAGCAACTATAAGCTTCAAAGCCCGTAGCATATCCTCAACAGAATCATCAATGGCACGCAACTCCAGCCTATAGGGTAAGATAATATGAACGTCAAGCCCTTGAAGAACCCAATCCCATGTAACAACATCAGGTACTTTCAGGTCAGATGTACTATTAGAAGCACTAGGGATACGTGAAACTTGCATTCTGCTGCTCTTTAAGACTCTTGAACCGTTGAAACTGAGAAGAAGGCCTTCAAGAAGTACTCCTATGCGGGCATTCTCAGAGAAAATTGACTGGACCTGCAACATCATATCAACACCATCTCCAGCCTCAGCTGATACAGTTAGCAATTCCACATCAACAGCGAAAATGGATTCCTTTTTCTTATGCTTGTCAAGATGTCCAGATTCCTGAGGAACTTCCTTTTTCTCTTCTTTATCTCTCATGCTAGAAGCAGATTCAACATATTCATCCCCACAACACTGAAGCTTCTGGTTATATATCAACAGTTTCAATTGCAGAACAAGTTCAAACAATGAGAGATGTAAATCAGGCTCCCACCTGACTGTAATAGCAGTGGCACTAAAAAGAGAGCACACAGAAATCCCTTTGAGACCACCAGTACGGCGAACAAATTTTGCATTCTGAACATCAAGCAATGTGATTTTAGTATCAGGCCTAGGTTCCTCTACATGCTCCTGATAAATAGATCTAGCTCTTTCAAGTTCTAACTCTGTAGATTGTGTGTCCTTGTTCACAGATACCATAAAATGAAAAATTTCCAGGGAAATGGAATACTTCAACTTCTTAAACTCATCAGACACTGTGGACATTATACTTGCACGACGTGGTGTTCCATCGTCTGAGGAAGTAATTACAACCCGACCACCTTGTGATCCAAAATTTACACGTTTGGGATCATCAACATCTCTATTTTCCAAGCCGGTTTCTCCATTAAAATTTATAGAACAATGTTCCAGATTAAATTTCAAGAGCTTAGTTCCTTTCCCTGATGGTTTAGACATCCTTATATTTTGGCTCTGTGTTGTTCTTTTACCATGAGCAGATAAACCTTTCAAGAGTGTTTGAAAGGAAATGGCAGTTGCAACTAGGGATTCTACACGCTTCATGTTAAAACAAACACTCATACCAGTTACATCAACAGACAGAACAAGTTTGCTACCAGTTCCTCCTTCTTCAGATGGCTCAGTGTCCTTTTTCCCCCAGTCCAAAACAACCTTCCCAATATGCAATAATGCACCTGAATTTGAATCCACCCCGAAAGGACTTCCTTTCAAGCACTCTTGGTACTCATCTGCCAAGTGAAAGTTTAATTCACCAAGTTCCGTGTGTACTGCAGTCCCCTTGGTTGATATGTTATTCGCAAATACATGGGATGATTGCGAACAAACCTACACCAAAAGAAATCAGAAGTTAGTTGCGTTCATTAGCCATGCATTTGAATCCCTTATTAATCCAAGGTGTGAGTATTCATGAATGATTCATCATAACAGGTCTAATGAGATAATCACTAAACGAGTATGCAAAAGATAGCATCTAAAGAAGCATAGATGGTCACATAGATTCAATTAAAAAGGTGACTGCAAACAAGTAAATACAAGATTTTGGTCCTCGGTTATATTTAGTTCTAAGTTGTAGCAAAGGTAGGGCGAGATATCCTAAGCTTAAAAAGAAAAGAAAAGTTTCAACTTTCCACTATTTCCGCATTTCAAAAAGGAGTGGTCTATTAATTTCATATCAGTATGAAAGAGATGCATAACTCAGTTTTTGTTAACTATCAGAATCCAGACAATTTTGGGATAAAAAATAAAGCTCAAGTCAAAATTATGTAGCAGTTTTTTGTTGCATAGTTGCCCGCATATTGGAGGTTAAACCACTGGAATCCAATGACATGATCTGTTTCTTGAAAATACTATGGGTTGGTAAGTTAGACTTACCAGTCGTAAGGTCCAGAGAGTTTTATAGCTCTCTTTTTGGTCTTTACTGGAATTTGCTGGTCCTAAAGGATGGAAGAAACAGAGATAGCCCATTGGCACAATTGGTTGGTTTAAAGGAAGAAGAGAACAAATCAATATAGTGACTCAGCCTAATGTACAAGCACCCTGAAATGGTCCTTCATCTTTCTAGCTATTCTTTTCTTTATCTCTTTTTTTTTTCTCGGGAAGGATGAGAGTGAACCAAAAGGGCTGTTGGCCTATTTACTAAACGTTTGATTGGTCCCTAGAAAAACAAAATTAAATATCTTTCATCAACATGAAAAATAAAGAATAGGAAAAAGCTTATAAGATTTGCCACAATGTTCTTCCAGGAAAAATTTTCAAACTTCTCAATTCCAGTTATTTGTGCAACAGATGTTTCCCAGTTTCAAGAAAAAGAAAAAGAAAAGAAGAGATTAAACTGCCGTTGGTATAGAACAGATTTCCAGATTACTAAATAGAGGCTTGATCAAACTGTGGCATATTGCCGTGCCGATTTCCCAGGTTATTTTACTTTTAATTTTTGGAACAAGGCTATGAATGGAGAAATGCCAACTTTTTCTACCTTCAAGGGTAACTTACAATTTACCAATGTTCAAAATGGTAAACGACAAAAGATTATAGTCATTATCATTAACAAACATGATATCAATAAAAATACAATTCTCTGCAACAGGTCTTTCAGAGGATAAATAATATCCAATAGCTGACTAACAGGCAAACAGTAGAATCAGAAGGGCTCATTGAACTAAATTTGGTAATGACCAAAAAATGATAAGCATGTCACTTACATGATATAAAGGCAGCCCGTTGATAGTATAAAGCACAATGGTCATCTCAGGAGCCGAGACAGTACATGTCCACATGATGGCTTTGAAGTCACTTGATTGTGGTTTTAAAGTAGCAGCTGGTTCTTTCTGGAGTACCATCTTTTTCTTTTTTAAGTAGTGGAGGCGCAACCATGGTTTTAATCTACTCATTATAATGTTGCATTGCGTACCTCCCAGCTTAACATCAATTTCAGCTCTCACTGGCGATATTGGCTGAATATTAAGATCATTGGAAAACAAGGAAACAAATACAAACAAATGAATAAAAGTTTGAAAACCCAATACAGCTGATGAACATGGAGAGATGAAAATGGAAAGAAATAGAGAGAAGTCAATTGCTTTAAAGCAAGAAGTAACATGATAGCATCTTCAGGGAAAAAAACATATGTTTGGTATCTATGTATTTCAAACAAAAATCCTCTTTTATATATATAAAGAAAAGTTAACAGCCCATGCTTGAAAACATTATCAGCATGGAATTTCATGCTGACGATATAATCGAAGAATTTCAAGTGAACAATAGCATGGAATAGAAGAAAGCTTACCTGTACTGGAATATAGACAAAGGAGACAACATCAAGTTTCAAAATCTCCAAAACTGAAGTGCCTGCTTCTCTAAGAAGCTGCAAAATAAGGTAGAGAAAATGTCATCAAGTTCACAAGTTACTGACGAAGGTGAAATAACAACAGTAGAAAAGCTTCAGCAAAAGTCATTATTCTCATACGTGTATCTCACTGAAATCAATCTGAACATCAAGGCGTGTACTGTCCCCTATATCTTCAGTAGACCGTGATTTGATGCTCTTCAATTGAACACCCATGATGTTATTCTCTACAACAAGATTATGTTCTCTATGCACAAACCTCACATCCAATTTCGGTAAAGAGAAGGAAACCTATCAGGTAAAACAATCATTATTTAGCAATTGATAATTTCTTTCTAGGCAAGCTGCATTAAAGTCCAACATGTATTAAAGCTACCGTATGTAGCTCAAATATTGAGGAAATGTAAATCATCGCATTCAGTCAAAAGTGAAGTTAAGTATGAATTTCGACCCACTGAAATTATAACTAAAACCCACTCACCTTGGCAGGAAACACAGAAGCAAACTTTGTTATTGCTTCAAGTGATGATTTTTTCTTCGGTGGATTTTCACTAACTGCGGAATCAACAATTGGCCCTCTGTCTGTGTGAGAAACAGCATCTGATGTCTTCTTTTTTGAAAGCATCTCCTCGTTCAGATTCACAATAACCTCTCCAAAGTTAATGTCCACATTCTGGATCATCACACCTACTTCTCTACATCCAAAAAAAACAGATTTTTGAGTGATAAAACAGGCCTTCTTGAGGTTAAATTAAAAGAACTCATACATTGCAAGCCAGTCAAAAGAACAGAAGGAGAGTGAGAATTATTGGGGGAAATCAGGAGCTATGCAAGGGAAAGTCCAAACATCTGATATCAATGCTTCCATTAAACCAGCTAGCATAGAGCAGCAATGACAGGTTTGCAATATACAGAAACCAAAAGAAATGAACAAGTCAAGAGAGAAATACCTGTGATGACCAAATTCACATGAAAGAGAAAACTCTTCACAGCTAAAAGCAGCACCGAACCTTTCAATTGCACCAGATGCTGCCTCATGGACAGCGGTATAAGCATCATTGTTGAAGTTGGATAGCTGGTCACTACTAGTATGCGGTTCACCCATGTATATAGAAACAGGTAATATGCACAGTTTTACCAACAAATTTTGCTCAGTTCCGCCATCCATGTTGAGTTTCAGTTCTTTAACCTCAGCGATAGCTTTAGGCGTCTGCAACATTTCCAGAGATCACAACAATGACCAGCTAAGTATAATGGTGCGAGATATACAATAAACAGAATGCAGAACAAGATAATTAATACGTAATGATATCAACTTAGAAAGCAACATACTTTCAAAATTTTCAGTATTGCATTACCAACCAACTGCTTCTAACAACATATCATAAGCACACCGTACAAATGGACAGGATAAAATCAGTTAGGTCAGCTTGATTTTTGATCTGACAAGGTTGTTTTGCAGGCCACAATATGCAGGTTTGTTTTTGACTGTTTCATGAATCCAAATTTGGCCATTTTTAAATTGATAAACAGAAAAAGAAATGTTGCATCAAGTTGCAAACTGCGCTGACCCTGCATCTGTGTGGTCAACAAAATGGTGATACAAGCCACTTATTCTAACAAGTCAACTAGAATTGGAACATTTAACTTCTAAAGTATGGTCAACTAGCTATAATGAACAGTTTCAACAATGGACTCACCATAGATTAGCCTACATCTCAGAGGAGTTTTAGTCTATACTTTAGTGGATTTCTAAGTTAAACCCCAGTCAAAGTATAAGCACAATGTATAGACTCTTTTGCCTCGAAGAAAGTAAATCCAGGAATGCAAATATTTAAAAGGAGGATTTTGAAATGCAAGGATTAACTTCCATCCACTCTCAGTCAAACCCACTAACCCAAAAAGAAATTGACAAATTTGCTTTCATAACACAATGGCTTGTGAGTCTTTCAAGTACTCTATGATGTTAGAGATTGAATTATTGGAAAAATCATCAATTGAAGATGCCTCAATGTGACCGTTAATATTGTAATCCACGGGAGACCTATAATGAATATGTCTTGCTAATTTGATTCCTTAGAATAGTAACTTAGTTAAACATTACTTACCTTCAAAACCAAATCTGTAATTGACACTGACACATATCGTGCTATCTTAGCTGCAAACATAAACTTTCCCCCACCTGAAGAACGAGACCTAGTTCTCCGTGTTTTCAATTCACGTGTGCCTTTGTTGGAGGACCTCATTACGATTTCCAATTCACATATTAACACATGCAGCTTTGGATCTCTAGAAATGGTAACAACTCCAAGTCCAGCTAAGGCCTGGCGCAAACTGACTCTGAGTTCGCCAATTGATATGGATTCAATAGCACCCTGTAAATTATAGAAGTCAAAAGAACATAAACTTCAGAGACCTATACCTCTACTCCTAAATAAATTTTTAGGGAATAGGTGACCTTTATTACCAGATGGAAAACAACATATCTAGAAGATGGAGGCAAAGAAGGTGAAGAGGGACAGGAAAAAAACATCAATTTTTCAAGAAGGAAAATTAAAAAGAAAAATTTGCCAAAGCTGCCGCTTTAACTCTTGTCCTCTACTGAAATTCATGAAAGCTTACTAATTGGACCAAAAGATTCATAATTGGTATAAGGCAAGTGCTTCAGAAAAGAAGGATCAGATCAGAGATAATAGTCCCTAAGGGTGCACATCAATTCCACAGTAATTTAAGAAACCACAAAAGTAACGTTGAAATCGTAAACTAACGGAAAAATAAAAAAAAATCTTACAACTCCAAGCAAAAATAGGCATGTTTGATCTATAATCATAAAATCTTCACTGTAAAGAAAGGGTTACAGATGGTATTGAAGAGAACTATCAATCATTTACTGCCTAGTAAACCATATAATAGTTAACTGAACCTTTATTATACCCTTAAAAGATATTAGCTAATTGCAGGGAGCAAATAGTGGTCACTGCTGCCAACCCACTTTTGAAAAGAAAAATGGTACATGGAAACTCAGTTGAGAGAAAGATAAACCTTTTTGCACTTAACCATGACATCCCTAAGAGATTTCCATCCAGCAGTTCGGAATTCAATAGATGCCCCCAACTTCCGGCTTAGAAAAAATGCCAACGCTTTATAAATAACTCTGCAATAAGACATAGATACAGTTTTAGCAATTAAAACAAGTAACATCAGTTGTGTTACTAAACCTAAATATAGCAACTTGGCGCCAAACAAAACATTAATCTTAATATTTCATCCCTGGCTTGAGAGACCAAAGAAAGCAATTATGGAAACAAGTTCGTCTCACAATGGAGCTTTTCTAGCTTAATTTTATATTCAGAAGATTTGATGATGCACCAAGCAGAATTTTTAACTAATGCAGTACCATACTTGATCATCAATCATCTATGCACACATTCTAAAAGCATACTAATCGAAACTTCAGAAAGTCACGATCACTGATATACAGGTTTACATTTCTGAATTGGCCGCAAAACATTCACAAAACGCCAGTGTGAAACCAAATCTCGATGCAAGCAAGTAAATGCGAACGCACATCATCAAAATGACAAACAAAATTAAAGAAAAAAGAGAAGACGAAAAAAAAGGCATCGGGGAACTTACATAAGGAACATCCAAAACGTGATGGAAATCATCAAGAACCCGAAGAGGACCTTCACGGGCGAGACCGCCATTGTCAATGCTGTTCACTTTCAAAACTCCAAAATCCGCACTCAAATTATCAAGAAAAACAGTAAATTCAAATGCAACCCACTCACTGCGTATAACTTCATGAGAAAATCTCAGAATTCGCCAAACAAAACCGAGGATCAAACCCTAAGGAATTCGGGCCACAACAAGAAGAATAATTCCATTGCAATTGAAAAATCCGTAGCATTCATCTTTTTATTTATGAAAAGGCAATAATTTAAGACCGATTCTTCGACGCGTTGGAACCGGACTCTTGTAAAATTATAGCAGCGAAGATCCGATCCTCGAGGCGGTCGCTGACGCATGACAGAAAGGGAGACAGAGAGAGTGTGCGTGTTTTTGTTTCCGTTCTCTTTCTTACCTTTTTTTTTCTTGTTCCATAGCTATTTTTACTTCTTTTTTTCTTTTTTTTAATTATATTAGATATCTCAGGTTAGTCGAACTAATCCTAAACCTCTAAGACCTTATCTGAAGAATCCTAGAGGATGTAAATCTAGAACTCTAAGATCCCTCAGGTTCTTACGTAACCTGTAAACTTCTGAGCACAAGGAGTCGTCACATACTTAATTGGTCAACTGTTGATTGATCACTGGCCCCTTACTCAACATCAGGTTCGCAACAGTCCTCGAGTTTTCTAATAGCTTCAACTCCCATACTGTCGCTAAAAACAAGACGTCTATAATTGATCCGATCAAGGAGTTATATCCAGGGGACTAGAAGTTCATCAATAGGACAAAATTTTCATTTTTCCTCTTTAGTATTACTCAAACTCAAGACTTCCGGTAAGTGATGACTGTTGACTGAGAAAGGCTGGAATCTTGTGTGGTGCGGGTGCAGCAAGAGAATATGAGGATGCGGCGGTGAGCTCGCTTCGCTTTGGTTTTTCCGAAGAACGTGCCCTGAGATGTCCCTGTCAAGGATTTTATTGCCTAACGTGTCCTGGGTATTGGGATTGGAGGATTTTGTCAACGCCTTAACGGAAATGGAAGGATAGCGTCACGGCTAAGCAGTTAAAACTCCGTCACAGTTGTCTTTCTTGGCCCAATTGTAAAAAGATATTATTTGGGCCAGTGAAGCCCAGACATGAAACGTAACAACCTCTTAAACCCTAACACGCCGTTTTCTTGCAATTTCGCATAATTTAAGCTGAGAACCAGTCTCTGGTTCTTCCTCCTTTATCTTCTTCTTCTTCTTTGAGGTGAGCCCCCCAAGTCAACTACCTTTTGTTACCTGCAAGCTTCAGTCTTTGCTTTGATATTGACACTTATTCTTATGGGGATTATGGTCTCGCGAATTGAATGTAGGTCTTGGAGTTGGTAAACGTTAACTGAATGATGGGGACAACTGATTCGGACAATGTTCGAAGCGTGATAAAAAAGTAAGTGTATGTGCTTTGGTGGTTTTGCAGTTCAGTCTTGTTATTGGAGCAACATTGATGTGGGTAACTGACTAGATATTGCCTTGTCATCAACTTCAGAAAGTTTGGCCATGAGGATTTGAAGGGTTAGCTTTAATGGGTTTAACTAGTTTTCTTGCTCTCTGTTTGTGTTTGATTAGGGAAGCTCCCCAGTTAGTTGGAGTGTTAAAAGAAATGAAAGATGGCTTGGATGCATTGAGAAATAAAGTGGAAGATTTGACTGCAAAGGTGGGGAAGAATTGCTTCTTACAATAAGAATTAGGTGTAGAATTACGTATTACAATTATTTAGAAAAACTTCTGTATGATGGATGCCCAAACAGTATTCACTTTTGGGATTTTAAATTGCTTCTTGTAGTTTCATGCTTACTAAGTAGATTTTGCATTTTGGTGATATTTTTCTTTTTCTTCCTTACAATAGGTGAAAGCAAATAGGTTTCCCACAGCAGACGGGATAAGCTATCTTGAGGTGAAGCATTTACTGCTCCTGAACTATTGTCAGTCACTCGTATATTTTTTGCTTCGCAAGGCAGAAGGCCTTTCTATTGAAGGACATCCTGTTGTTAGGAGCCTTGTAGAGATTAGGCTGTTTCTGGAGAAGGTCTGAAGTAATCTTTGCGAGTTTCCATTGATATTTATTTACTTGTCAGTTGGAACTTTGGTTCACTTGTGCGCTCATCAATAGATCAGGCCAATTGACAAAAAGCTTGAGTACCAAATCCAAAAGCTCATGAAGGATGCTAGGCATGCAACCAATGAAGCATCGCAGAAGGTAAGTGATGCAGAGGCACCCCAAAAATCAGAGGATCAGTTGAAATATCGACCCAACCCTGACATGCTCGTACCCAAGTCTCAAATGATAACTGAAGTAAGTCTCAACAGTATCACAATGTCAATAGGTATTTATATCAAAATCTTGAATTTTAAGTCCATGTTTGTATGCTGTAGGGTAATGTTGGTTTGTATCGACCTCCCAAAATTGCCCCTGCGATTATGGATGAGGATAAGATCTCAAGACAGGAAAAAAATGCTTTGAGAAGAGAGAGAGAGACTTTAAGGCAAGCTAGACAGCCTTATATTAAAGAATTGATAGACGATATGGAAGGGAGACCAGAAGAGGTAAGCAATGGTCTGTTTCGTTTCATGTAGGGCTTCATGCACAAGCTTCTGTTGACCGTGTCGAATTCATGTTTAAATACAGGTTAGAGAAACTGTTGGAATAGAGAGCAGAGAACATCTAAGGATTCAGGCACAACTTGAGGAGCGTGCACGACAAGAAGAGGATATCTTTACTCGTGTTCCTCTTACAAAGATGGAAAGAAAGAAGGAGAAATTCTTGAAGAAATCAAGAAATGGGTAGGAGTGACTCCTTTTTATGAACTTTTCAAATTTGTTTCAATGATTGATGCTAATGCTTCTTTCAAAATGTCTCCTTTTCTTTTCTGTTTCCAGGTTGCATGGTTTGACTGATAGTTTCTATGATGAAATAAAGGCCTTACACCTGGACAAAAATAATGGTGAGCGGGCAAGCTTCAGTAATAGTAACAATTCATCACAAAAATTGAAGAAGCGCAAGGTACCCTATTCCAGATTTCAGAATTAGTAGATGGTATGCTTTTTGAAATGTGTTAATTGATATTAGAGCTGTTTTTTCATAAACATATCTGCCATACTTAGTTGTCCATGTCCTTATGGTCTACAAATTCTTGGAAATTTGACTGTTGTAAGGAGCTTGTGCACACATTCAGATGTTTTAGCATTGTAATTGCTTATTACTTAAACTTTGTAACTCGAGTAGGCCCACTTATCAGATGCTTAAGATGGTCTTTCATAGTGATGTGTATGAGCCGTGACTTGTGCTTTAGCAAAGTCATATAACTTTCACTACTTGAACGGATTTTAGACGTGTACCTAGTTTTGACCTATTTTATATAAATTGCAAGAAATAGCCTTCTGTTTTTGTATGATATTAACATTTCCTATTCTTTAAATCTTTGCAGAGACGGCATTAAGGGCAATTTACAAGATACTCTTATGTACAAAACAAACTGATTTGAAAGTTTTGCTACATATCCACGATGAGCTGTGATAAGTTTCTATGGGATCTTAAAGTATGTGTAACTTACTAGACATTGTTGGCTGTAAAGGGCCAATAACGTTGACCTGAAATTTTTTATGTAGCAAGAGATGAGCTGTTCCCTTTTTTGCCTTTATCTGCTCTTCCAACTCTTTTTCTTTCGGTACAGCTCTTCCAAATTTCCTAATATTCTTTACTTTGGTCTTTTTTGGTAAATATTCTTTACTTTGGTTTTGCTTACGCTTTCATGAAATTCTTAATTTCCTAATAATAAATGATGATAGGTAGCTTGAAAGTTAAAAACTGTCCCGATCATACAACGTTCTTATCATACAAACTACTCTACTAATATTTTGGTTCGATAATGAACGAAATGACACTAGTATCATAACACTGAAAAAGATAAAACATCCGTTATTCATTCCGACAGAAGATGTGGTTTTTCCTTTTCCTGTGAAGAATAGTGGTATGATTTTTATGCTCAAAACAAAGTTTCCCACTTAACAACATGCCATTTTTATCGTACTTCTTGCCTAAACCCGGATGAATGTATGTATATAAATAAATAAGCGAACTATTCGTACAACCGTAGTTAGGCTTTTTGTTTTTTCCCTTACTTCTTACCCCAAATAACATACAGAGGTAGTCCACTAGCCTTGTCTCTGTCTCTCACTACGAATGCCATCTAAATGATCGGTTCATACAAAAGCCCAAAGGCAGAGCATTTATTTTCTTTCTCGTTGCTTGCAGAAAAAATATAAAAACTTAAAAGGACTACAGTTGATCATCCTTCTTGATCTCAATTAACCTCCAATATTTTGGCATGGAGAAAAGAGAATAAGTCCATTAAGTCGCAGATCATAGATATACCAGTCACATTTACAAATATGCATCTAGTCAAGTACAAGAATGATCACGTTAGAACGCAAAGACGCTACTGCACTGTCCATGATTCATCACTCAATGGCCCAACTCCGAAATTGTTTCATCTAGTCTAGATGAGATTACAAAATAGACGATGAGGTTTATCATCCAACGAGGGACATACCATCCTCAAATAACATAGTCGTAAAAAGGTTGATGAATGCACAACTAATATTCAATCTTCCATGAGAAACTTTACTAAATTTTCCTGCCACCATCCACCTTGACACAGCAGACAATGAATACTGGGAACTCACTGCGATAGCAGCTTTGAATCACATGCCACTATTTTAACCCGACCAACGTTCTCCTGGGATTCTTCATTTTTAAACAGTGCATCCTGTAAAATGAAGGTCCATACATTGTCGCAGAACCTGTAGGTGTGTAGATGCCCCTGCAAAATACAAAATCGCAGATATATCAGCCTTTTCCTTGCCATGCCTACTACAAGTCAACAATTCAAAACATAACCAAGCTGAGTGAAAACATTCTTAATACAATACCTTTCACCCTTATGACAAGGGAGATAATGTTGTCTTTCAGTCAATTTCCTTCTTTTTAGTCATCCATCACTCCATTACACAATTAAACACAGAGAAATACAACCAAATTTTTTCTCATTAAAGAGAAAATCAATTCCTCAAAATTGAAAACCAGGTACTCCTTCCTTCATACAAAATGGCTCTGGAAACCACTGTAACCTAATCACTATGCAAGCTCAATTGGACGCATGACACTACAGCAATCAAACAAGGCAAGTGATAATGTGTCCTCTCCGGCAAAAGATAAAGGAAACCACATCCCAAAAGGTAAAGACAGCATTTAAGTGCCACTGTAATCAGTAAATTGCAAGGTATGGGATTGCAACCACTAAGAGAGTTGTGCTCCTAAGAAGAAGGGGGAAAAATTGTACCGGACCCGGTCAGTTTTTTCCAAAATTTTCCCCAACTCTGTGACTCGCTCTTATATCTATCTATCACCTTTCATCACATATATCATTAAGATATGGAGATGCTGAAAGCATGTACTTATATAGTCTGAAACTGATTGGATCTGTAGCACTAATCATAAAAGGATGACACCACTTAGCTTTAAGCCATCTCAATATGAGTTAAACAATCACAGGCGTTTTACTGTGACAGAAGATTCCAATAGTCCTCTAACACCATGCTCAAGAGAGTAGAAAACAAAAACACCATTAAGGCTGTGGAAAACTGTCCACAGGTTCAGAAATTGAAAGCAAAGACATTTTTGTAAAGTTTCTTTAGAATTAATTCTACAGATGTATATTTGATGTTTTACTGAAAAGGATGTGAGATCAATAACCATAATGTGGCAGAATCAACAACAATGTGCAATCACAGTAATTGATGCGCCAACAACGATGGTTGGCAAGCATCTTATTGAAGAAAATACAACTGAGGGCGTAAATGTTGTAGGAAGAAATTAACGAAATCCTGTCCATGGACACAGCACGGGGAATAACATCATCCAGCATGGATAAGTTGAAGGATAGACAAACACAACAGCAAGCTTAATCAACCGCATGAATTAGTACAAACAATATTGTTAACATCTAAATACAAGACTGAAGAGGTAGAAACAAATTCCATGAAAAATTGAGTTGCACAAATGAAAACGGCATACTTATACTTCATCCAGGCGCCAACATTCGATTG
>JANQBM010000002.1:4139331-4152555 GCA_025594535.1 Erythroxylum domingense | reverse complement strand
ACAGGACCTTCAAATCGAATGTAATCGTACATAAGCCCCTGGAAGGGGCTGGTGTTGCTTGCTTGTGTTAGAAAAATGGTGTTGTTTCCTGACAAAAGCTGAGCGCCTGCTACTTCAACACTGAAGAGTCTGTAGACTCCATGAATTCCATGTCTGGTGATTGCATTGTCCTTCCCTATCATTCCCGTTGCAAATAGAGGCAAGGTTGCATTTGGATTATTGATCCGAACCTTCAAGAACAAATTTAAAGCTATTTTTATTTTCCTTCTGCTTACTTTTTAACCTTAGTTTTAATCCAAAACTTGGAGTAACACCTTTTAAAGATCAAATAAATCCAAATCAACAGTTAAGAGTAAACAGGCAGACATGTGAATATGACCTTAGACTTTTGATATTAAAAGAAAATGATTTTGCATACCTCCAGATTGGCATTGTTTGCGGTGGCCAGTGCTAAATGTAGCTTGTATGTAGCGGCCTTGTTTGGCTCCTGAAGATTGAATTTGATTTGCCAAGTTGTCCCTTCATATGTAATGTTGTCCTTCTTTCTGCGTAGATGGAGTTCTTCACTTTAAGGTTTAGTTTCATATAACCACGAAACCATATATATATAATGTATGTGTGTGTTCTATATCAGAGCTTGGAAGAGATGATGAACCTTGTCACTTGTGCAAAAAACCAGTCTTTTGAGTAGTTACTAGTGCCGACTATGAACACCAAATCTTGAATTGGGTATAGCTCTGCGTATCTCTCCCACAATCCATACTGCCTAAACCTGATAGTAAGTGAAAATGATCGATATCTTAAGACAAGTACAACTGATTGAGAAAGCCAATTTTCCCTTAGTTATCACAAATTATGAGAAGTTTCGGGTGGTTTTTAGATGATGATCAAAGCTAACCTGTCAAAGTTGAGGTAAAGTTTGTTGATATAGTGGGGATTCGGATCAGGAATATAGAATTCAGCAGCAGTACGATCAGGGATACCTATTTCCCAGATCGTGGGGCCATTTCTTGGAGGCACGTACACAATCTCACCGACATTTATCACACTGCCTGTTTTACATGTTCATTAATTGGCATCTAATACAGAAAGTAAGACAAACCAATCATAATTACGTAAAAAAATGAGTAGGAATCACGAGACCTGAGGAAATGTTAACAGGAGCATTAAGTTTGTAGTCTCCAATAAATCCTGGAACCCAAGCGTATAGATTGTAGACACCAGGTCTTACATTGTTGATTAAGAAACCTCCATTTTTGTCTGCTTGAGTCCAGAATTGGTATCCCTGACAACAAGATGAACTTTTAGTCTGTTTTGTCTCTATAACAAGTTTCATTCAAATACAGAAAAGATCTCGGTAAAACCTTGCTCTCTATCTGCCAGGAACCAACTTCTCCTGGGATTGCCAATCCCACGTAGGCACCACTCCCCGAGAGTTCCACATTCCTTGTGGACATAAGAAAATGAATCCAGAACATTTAGAGGTGGTTGGATATGAAATTGTAAGAGCTGAACAGGGTTACCTACCCTTCAAGTACTAATATTCTGCCTTGGACACTGCCACGCTGGCTTGATTTTGGGTAATCTTCGGAAGCTACGAAGGCGTAGGGCCAGTTTCGCACTTCAATTTGCGCCTAAATGAGAACCCAGTCGTCAGTAACTCTTCGTTAATGTAGACTCAACATGTGAAAAAAGCTTGTAAATAGTGTAAACCTGCTTTTTAGCATCATCCCAGAGTGAGGCTGGGATGGGTCCATTTGATGCAGAATTGAGATAAGTGAAAACGGGGCCATAGACTTTCTTCCAGGGCTCATTGGCTTCGATCCTTATAATCGAAGCAGCCCCTTCGTAATGAGTGCTATGCAATACCTGGTCATCACATTTGACTTGATTAGAGTTGACTCTTTTACAATATCTTCATAGAACTTGAAAGAAAGGACAAATTGCTTAAGAATTTTTCAGACATCTTGTCCGATGTACCAGAAGAAACAAGAAAACCTTAGGACTTACGGTAAGGCAGGTAGGGCCGACATGAGATGTAAGAAATTGCTTTAGGGGTCCACCAGTTCTGAACTCGTTACTGGGTGTGATTTGCCAGAACCCCACTAATTGGTCGGTGCTTATCCACCCATGAACCTTTAGGTCCCTGCTCTCGCATGAGTATTGGTACTTGTCATCAACCTGATCACAACAAGGAACGATTTCCATCAGGAAGAGGAAGAATCAAGTACGATAACAGAACATAAAAGATTACCTCTCCCTTAAATTCAGGTTCTATGGGATCGACAAGTAAAACTGCTTCTGGGAAGGCAAGAGGTTGACCCCTTGGAGGTTTCCTATCGTCAGGTAGAGGCATGAACCTTTGCCTCGTATCGGATATAGCCATGTAGTGAAATCTATTTCCCAAAAAGTCATTTGGTTATTTTTTTTTTTCATTTGTGACATTAATGCTTGATTATAGAGAAAAAGAGATGGAGATGGATGTTCTTATACTTGTCCTTTCTAAGTTTGAAGGCCATCCTGGTATTATCCAGGTCAAATTCAGGCAAACCCACCAAGTGCTCGTAGATGGCATAGGTGAAGAATCCTGAAGAACCTTTAAGCATTACATATCTGGAAAAGATGAATGATTAAAACGCTATGATCAGCATATGCATAATTATTAGCAAATGAAGTAGTATTTCGTTGACAGGTTGGAAACTGAGAAACAATACCTTTTGTCAATATTCAACGGTACAACCTCCCCTGCAAGGGAAGTACTCCAGTTTCTTGTGAACGAAATCTCTACCTGTTCTGGGTTTTGCACTATTACTCCAAAATTTGTTCCTTCCAACCTGCGTAGAAGGTGAATGATCACATAATATTGACTTATTCGATCATGGTTTTTAGATGGACCTGGACCAGTCCAATGTAGAGAACCATCCTATTTGTTCTATATTGCTTGAAAAGACTTCACCTTTCTATCAGGCTTGTGAAAAAGAATCCGAAACAAACCTGTCAAGATCTCCTTTTTTTCCTTTTGTTCCATTTCCGGTCCAATCTATGTCCCAGTACCTTCAAATGGAAGTAACTTGACAGTCAGTTAAACACCAAAACTGTCCAAGACATACACAAATTAAGTTTTGATTATCCTGTGAAGGCAATTATATAATTGCAGCGATGCATACAAGTAACCTAATGCCTTCTTTTGCAATTTGAATGCATTCAATCAATTTTAAACGTTGTTTTTATGATTATTAATATTATTTAAAATAATCATACACACTTTAAATTATTTATAAGATAACAAAGAATATCAAAATAACAATCCGAGTAATAAGCATTTAATTTTCAAAATATTTCCAAGTATATATAATACAATGTTGGATCTTAAGGGGAACCATAATCACCATGAAGAGAAATTAGATGAAGGTGAGGTGTGTGCACAATGTTTAAGTAGGTGTTTCATGTTTTAATATAATGATTTAAGATATATTTTGTGGAACATTAGGAGCATATACGTGACTTCATTGAGTTATAACTCCTCTCCAATATACAAGTCACTTCTTCGTAAGATAGCTTTGAAACTCCATACAAATCCTAGTGGTTTTCTACATTCCCTCCTCTACTTTTGTTTTCGTGTTTTGTAACAAGTTAGATTTAGATGCACGGTCAGTTTCTTAACTACCCCTTAGGTTACTACGAAAAACTTTATATACAAGTGCAGAATAATTGGTAGCAGTTAGGCTAGGAAAACAGTATAAAAAGAAGGTTTTGTTCAGATAAAGAGTATACCCTCTGTCGTTTTCTTGGTTGAGAATTTCAAGCAAATTGTCAATGCCATGGTATTGAATTCCGGTGACACTTCCCTGCGGTTTCGATATGTTTACCTGCAGTATGCCGTTATCCAACACCACCTGCAAAAGTTAACATTAATCCGTCAGGATTATGGTTTATATGCCAGTACTCCCAGTATAGCTCGAGCCGACTTGAAGTTCGGTCGAAATACATTCCTACCAGTAGTAAAAGAAGCAACTTTTTTCATCAGGTTATTAATGAAAAGCATACAAAGTTGGTATATATTTACATAATCGGCTTGAATTTGCAGTTTCACTGGTTGTCCAGGACGATTCATGCCCTGAATATGGCCATAATTCTTTCGATCCTCAAAAGACCGTAAACTTGGGTCGAGTTCACGCTGCTGCTGAAAAGAGAATGCAGCCATGAATTCTGAAGATAAAGAAAGGTATAATAATAGGGATACAATTTTTCCAGAACTCATGATTGATCTTGTTTTCAATTCCCTTGCCTCCTGTAGGGTTCTTACTCTCTCTTCTACTATATATATACCTATAATACGTATAGGTATATGTATGTATAGATGGGTTCTTCTCCAATAAAAGCATATGGGAATTGAAAGAGCAATATCTAGCAGGATCTTGGTTTGCTTGTCGTTTCTTTCCGTAACCAAAAGAGGAAACAAATCTTCCCTCCTGCTGGCTTTGCAGCTTGTCAATGCTCTGATATATAACGTGTCTTAGATATATATGGAACTATGGTGTATTTATTGCTAAATATTGCAATATTTCACAGAAATGCTATGTTAGAAATTTTCATTACATAGTCAAGAATCGTAGGCATTAATGTTTTTTAGTACTACTCTTGTCTTGCAATGTTATGATGGTATATGTAAGGATATATCTCGTGAATGAACGTAAGGAAATAAAAGAAACACATTCTTGGACGGCATGCAACTGTTATCGTCTAACAAATACCCAACTACTGATCTCGGTGCTTTCTTCTCAAGACTTGCTAATCGATGTGATATTCAAGATGACCTCTCAAGATGAAGTGATTTGGTATATTAAATTAGGAAAAAATTAAGAATCATAACATGACTTTTGTGAGGATTATGATTTATATAAATTAAATTAGAACAACCATATTTTTTTTGTTTAACTTTAATTTCTTTTTTATTTAACTAGGATACATTCATAAAAGCAACCAAAACAAAGCAATATTTATATTTGGGTTTTATTAAATTAAACCTCTGTGAATAAAGAATTAAGACATCATACTTTTCTCCAACATAAGCTTGGAATTGAACATTAATAATATGTATATACTTGAACATGTATATGCATGGTAATCTTAGACATGTTCTATGTATAAGTTATTTTGTGTTATATTTATTACTCTTGCTCATTATTTTTTTAATATTACAATTATTGTTTCTTTTTAGTATTTATTTGTGTTGTGTTGTATTTTTATATTTAGTTGTTTTCTTACCTTTTATGTTCATTTAATTAATTCATTTATTTTTCTTTATTTCTTAGATATGTATGCACATTCATTTATAATTTTGTAAGATCTTCATGACGCATTGCATGTGGGTATATTAAATACAGTCTTTTTATTAAGTAAGAGTAAGACTGCGTACTATCGAATCTCTCTAAACCTCGCGCCTCAGCTAAATTTCAACAGGATATTGATAATGTCATGGCTTTGACTAAAGAAAGAATCACTCTCATTTGTTAAACTCCTCAATATCCATCTCTATTTTCCGGTTTTTGTAAGCACTTAATTCAAATAGACTTTGTGGATCAATCACAGGCATCATTAAGTTTGTGCTGCATTTAATTTTTCATGTTTGTACAGATATATGATGTACAATCCGTCGTATCTTCTAGTCTGTAGGAATATGAGACAATGTAAGTTCAACCATTAACTGCTTTATTTGTGAGCACCTTTGTTTATGTCTGAAACTTTGTTAAAATTGTTAGTATGGATTAAATTTATTTGTATGTAACGGGTATAGATATACTTAAAACAAAGATTTGAGAAGCTGAATATAGACAAATTTTTCTTTTCATTTCTTAGGAAGAAAAGTGATTGAAGTTTGGAAAAGGAGAAGACTACAATATGGTATAACCCAAGTGGATTATCTGTGAGTCCATATGCTCACCCTTTAGCAATATTTTAGGCGACGAATATAAATCTTCGCATTTGAAACCTTTAGTTTTTTTTTTTTTTTCGTATGCGTATGTTCTTTTTGTTATAGTGGTAATCAACAAAAAATTATGCAAATCAACGAGGACAATCGCAATTAAACATTGTATGACAACTTTTATATGTTTTTTATGTGGCAAAACACCAGAATTGTGAAGCTCTGCATTTGTTGTATATCTCATTTTATATCATTTTCCTTTTACAATCATTTAGGTATGATAAAGTTGCAAGATCTATCGTAAGCTATGCAGAATAGCAAATATGGTTCGGATTAAGGGGATTAAAGGGTTTATTATGATAAGGTATCTTATCATAACAGCAAATAGTTAAACATTCTCAATAATAGCATTTTATTTGCTTTTAGCTCATAAAAAAGAAGAAAGAATATTGTGGCCAAAAAGAGTATGATTACAAAGAGAAACCCAAATAAGACGGATGATTCAAATAAGGTGTAAAAAAAATTCAAAGAAGAAACAGAATTGTTTTTCATGTATTAGTCGTTTTGTCTAAAATTCTTAGAAAACAAAATAAAATTTGGGTGCCTTAATATCAGAAATCAAAGGAGAAAATGAAATCGTGGGATCAGAAATTCTAGTCATGAAAAACTTAGAAAGTACCAATAACAAGTTTTCTCCCTTGGTTTCATTGTCTGGTTAAAGTTTATTTTCTTGGTAAATTAGCTGAAGATATTGATACTGTTATCAGTTAACGTCCCGATGTCTGAGTTAGATACTGTATCGGGGAAACTTAACGTCAACATTTATAAAAGAACCAAGCCCATCAAGTCTTCAATCGTCTTGAAGTCAAAATGGTAAAATAGAGGGATAAAAAGACACAATTTAATCTTTACATTACCAAGTCATACGTATAACAACGTAGTTTCGTAGAGACGCACAATATTGACATATCTGGTTTAGGCTTTAAACATACTATTACCTAGTCATAAACGATGCAATATTTGCTTTTATTTTGATGACAATAGTGCTTGGTTTGTGGGTTCAGCTGATGGAGGACCTTCAAGACGTATATAATCATACATTAGGCCCTGCCAAGGGCTTGTGCATCTCGGTTGAGTCAAGAAGATGGTATTTTCTCCTTCATTTAGCCGAGAACCAGGTACATTAACATTGTAAAGCCAGTAGAGCCCATGAATCCCATGTCTTGCAATCGAGTTGTCCCTCCCTATTAATCCGGTTGTAAACAGTGGGCGATTCGCATTTGGGTCATTGACACGAACCTACATGGGTGGACCAGAGAAACTTTCAAATTCGTGACTTTGTGTGAATTGCAAGGAAAACGGTATCAAGAGTAAAATGACATTTCACTTTACCTCTCCAAGCACAGTACAGTAAGTAACCATTCAATCATGAAGAGCTAGCTCTTTTACCTGTAACTCTGCCAGAGTTGCAGATGCAAGTGCCACTCGCAATTTATAGGTGCTATTCCGATCCACTTTCTCAAGTCCGAATTTGATCTGCCATGTAGTTCCTACGTTTGTGCCATCATCTTTTCTTCTATTGTTCAAAGACGACGTCGGATGGTTATTAAATATGCAATATGGTTAACTTATCTCTGAACAAAGGATAGCTGATACATGAGAGGAATATCAAAACTAGAGAAAGAAATAATTCAGTCCTCATCACTACGAAACATGAGGGCTGCTCTATGGCCTATACTTGCTCATAGTGACTGAGCGCAAGTAATTGCTCAGGTATCGAGGTATTGTTTCAAGAAACTCACTTTTTCTGACGGGCATACAGACAATTAATCCAACTTCTGGCTATTCAACAAACAGACCTCCAACTCAAAAGATGCAAGTATAATGTATCTGTTGGCAATCCACATCAACTATTACTTAGTCTATGTTAAAGAATTGCACCTGATAACCTGAGCAAAAAACCAATCTTTGCTATAGTCACTAACACCCACTGTGTAAACCAAGTCTGCATTCGGATACAAATCCAAATATCTGTCCCACAGCCCGTACTGCCTAAACCTGCAAATTGAAGGAAACGACTACATCATGTGTCACAGCTTCGTATTACGGGTTATACAAGCTAAAATGGATCCAGTAACCTTTTAGTCTCAAATTCTGGAGAATTAAAAAATAACTAGTGTCAACACTTCATCTCCAGTACAAATTCTGAAGATAATCCTAACCTGTCAGGATGATTGACAAATAGCCTATTGATATGCTCTGGATCAGGATCAGGGACATAAAACTCTGCCGCAGATCGATCCGGGATGCCGATTTCCCATATTGTGGGTCCATCTCTTGGAGGCTCATAAACAAGATCCCCCATTTCCATATTACAACCTATATATTGCACGATAATGAACACTACAAATTTTACTTAAAATGAAACTGAAAGAAGACTCTGAGGTAGAAAAAAACCTGAGGTTATTGTTATGTCAGCATCAAGACGGTAATCTCCAATAAATCCAGGGACCCATGCGTACAAATTATATGCTCCAGTGCGTATGTGTTTAATGGTGAAATTACCATTCTCATCTGTCTTAGTCCAAAATTGGTAGTGCTGATCAGAATAAAAACCGAAATAATTGATCAGTAATAGGATCAGAGGCCAACATCCAATCAGAAATATACCACTCTTAACTGATTGATGGACTAACTCTCCAACAACTTTCACATTCGCAACATCCTATGAAAATCTATTAAAATGACAAATTATCATACGAACATTTTCAGGAATTTTGTCCTAGAATTTTCAGGTCAACAACTGCGTTCTAAGATAACCTCTTTTTCTTCTTTATGGTCATTTGATGGACTTTATCTAGCGTTCTTGTTACAAAGAACTGAAAAGAACAGAGAAGGTAGCAAAGATCACCTTGCATTCCCGCTGCCATGATCCAGTGTCACCTGGTGGGGCCAACCCAACATAAGCACCTCTGGCAAATATGTAGTCCTCGCTCATATACCTAGATGTCAAAATAACAAAAAGATTTTATCACATTTATGAATATCATATAGCTAATGCCAGAGACTCGAGAAATAATGGTCCTTCATGTCATTTTTGGAATTTATACATAATAGAAAATCTATCCCCGATCGCTGGTCTTGAGAAATGGCTTGAAGATACATCAAAACCACTATTGCAATGTTCCCGATTGTACAACAATAATGAATACTTCCAAACTTTGGGAAATTTTATTTACAATCAATAGAAGTGGCAATACTTAATATCATGATAACAGGCACAAACAACAATCCTCGGTCAAACTTAGTGAAACATTATCCCATGTAGATCCGCTTGTTTGGCCATGCTTGTTTACATGTTCATCAATTAGATAATCAGCCTAATAGCAGATCAAATATTACATTTCTACCTGTCACGGACTAGTAGTCTGCCACAAACATTGCCACGCTCTTCTGCCTTCTGGAAATCCTCAGAAGCAGGAAAACTGTACGGCCAACCTTGGACTTCAGCCATCATCTGCGAAAAAGTTATCCCGTTATTTCACCATTTGGAAAGAACAAGAACTTGCAACTTTTACTTGTTTAACCTGCATTTTAGCATCCTCCCACAGCAAATAAGGGGCGTCCGCAGTTGAAGCAGAATTGAGATAAATAAAAACAGGGCCAAAAACTTTCTTCCAGTACTCGCCAGCGTTAAACCTTGGAACCAGATCTTTTCCAGCATAATGTGCACTATGAAACATCTGCAAGAACATTGCGTCGACAGTCAACTTTATTGAGCTACTTGGACATAAATCAAACCTAAGAGTCACACTTACGAAATAATTAATGTGCAAGATCAGTTATTTACAGCAAGGGTGGTGGGGCCAACATGTGATGTTAAGTTCTGCTTTACAGGCCCAGCTGTTCGGAACTCATCACTTGGTGTTATTTGCCAGAATCCCACAGGTGGCTGGAAGCATATCCATCCATGGACTTTATTATCTTCGTTCTCGCATGAGTACTGGTACTTGTCATCCACCTGTAATTAGTGCTATCATGTAGAACTCGCAGGATCATTACACTGACATTTCAAAATGTTAGAAGAGAAGCATCTCTAACTCCTCTTCAAAGAACTTGGTAAATGTTCTGATGTGAATGTGCAAAACTCAAATTCGTCAATCCTTGCATAAGGTTAGCTAATTTAAATTCCATTTATCAGTACAGCTAATGGGGAGGAAAATAGCCTCACAAAAAAATGCATGGTGATAAGATATTGTTATCAGATAGAAAAGAACCTCTCCTTTAAGCTGCGGATTCTTTGGATTAACAAGGAGGACAGCTTCAGGATATCCGAGGGTTTGGCATCTTCCTGGCATCCGATCCTCGGGTAGGGGCATAAACCTTTGCCGGTTGTCAGCTACGGCCATGTACTGGAACCTATCCCCTCAAACACCTCTAGTCAGTCAATGTCATTTAATAAATTAAAGAAGAAAATTAGGTTGTATTTCATAAAAGATTAAACCTTCAACGGATGCTGCCAATAATAATTCAGCAAGCAATTGCAACCTAGTGAACCAGTAAACATGTTATGAAGTATTATCAGTCATGCAATACTTTCTTTCTTCTTTTTTTTTCCTTTTGCTTGTCATCAGAAAGTTATACCATAATTCTTATATTTTGCAAAATCAATGAATTAACAAGCTAAAGCTGATTAACCAAGGTTGATACAGGAATAAAGAAGCACAGAAGCTCATATAACTATGCAGGAAATTGAAAACAGAACACTTAAAAGTAAATCAAGCTATGAGAAAACATAAGACTTTATGGACTCATTATCTGAAACAAGTTATGACAAAACGCAAGACTTTGTGACCCATTTACTTGTCCTTTCTGAGTTTGAATGTAATTCGGGTTTCACCAAGTTCAAAACCAGGCCATTCTGCTAAGTGCTCGTAAATGGCGTATGAATAGAAACCCGAGGAACCACGAAGTAAAATAAATCTGTAAAACGGTAGAGATCATCAGAAATTCCACAATAAAGATCTACTTGCACAATAAATGCATGATGTACAGGTAGAAATATAAAATTCTAAGAAGGACCTTTTATCTATGTTCAGGGGAATGTACTTGCCCTCCAAGGAGGAATCCCACATTCTTTTGAATGAAAGTTCAATCTGCTCCTCGTTTTCCACAATAATCATAAAACTAGTTCCCGAGATCCTGCATCACATTATGTTAGGAAAATTCCAAAATATAATTGATTTATTTTTAAAGCATTTTAAGGAATTCAATTCGAACTTCCATACGAATATCACTATGTGGTAAGAAGTACAAGGAAAAAGAACAAGGAATTCTTTGTATCAACACAAAGGCTTAGGTAACAAAACTGATATAAATAACTCTTTCAAATAGAACATAGCGATATCCTCAAATGGTTTAAGATGGGACAGGCAACTAGGTGTAAGATCAATACTTTCAAAAGATTCATATGTAATTTCAGACTGCAATCTATGTAAATAATGATTATTCAGTTGACAACATGATTACAACACCATTGACACAAGAAACACGACTCCTATGCAGATACTTCCGAATTTCGTACAATTTGTATGTAACAAGCATGAGAGACAAATGAGGGAGGAACATACACATCAAATATTCCCTTGCCCCCTGGTGGATTCCAGTGAAGATCCCAGTACCTACACATTTAAAACTGTTGTCAGGATCACTCAAAAATACATTTACATTTCTTTTGTTAGTTCTCTTCAGGAGCTAGTTTCGAACTATCTGCAGCTATGCTTAATCTAGCTCGGATCCACATAGCAAACCATATACCAATATTCAACAAGTATGTTATTCAGCTACTCAATCATTGATTCTTGTTTACATCCATGCATCAAATATTCCATTAGCTACGGCAAAATGGTAATCACAATGGGGTGTTGTGAAGCTGGAGGACTTGTTCGCTATGGTTCCGAACATAGCCACAGGGATAAGCATATGCCAAAACCTGAATATTATTGTCCATATAACTACTAAAATTTGATCGTCAATTAACTACTAAAACTCATACATAATAAACAGAAAGGTACAGAATATGAAACTTCACAAAATTTTAACTTCCGGATTTGTAGGAAAGTATATGGATGGCAAAAAACCATATAGTCAGCACAAGGAGCAGAACTAAAAAGGCGGGGTCCACTGAAGAAGTTCAAGAAAACTGTAACACCATGTACCCTCTATTTGATTCACGATTAAGAACTTCAAGCAAATTATCAATGCCGTTATATCTTATTCCAGTGACAATTCCCTCTGGTTTGGATAAAGTGACTTGAACTATGCCATTGTCCAGTACCACCTGCAGAAATCAAGACATCAAATTGAATCACGATAGTTCAAAACTAAAAGTAGTAGCACGCATACCCTTCCAGAATCACCAGAAAACAATAACTTCAACAGCATAAACCGAAGACAAAAAGACAAATAAAAATCACACATAAATGCCGGTGAATGTGTAGAATAGTAATGTAAGATTTCATTACATGGCGATCTTGAATATGCAAACAAACAGGTTGAGCTGACATTTTGCGGTGCTTATTGTGTCTTGAAGCTTCTCCTTTGTGTTGATTTCCCAAATCTAGAAAACCAATACACCAAAGAACATTAGTAAAAATTTCACCCAAAGAAATTGTCACTCATCTCTAAAACCCTATAAGCTGCGGAAATAATTTGATTTTAGCTTGCTTAAGCCAGAGACAAAGAGTATAAATTTCAACCTTTCACTTGCCTTAGGGATATATTTAACGAAGTTAATTTATCATTCAATGTCGAAGAACCCAAATCGTCAATCAGGCAATAATTATGCAAATAACTGACTCATTCAGAAGAAATTCGTGATCACATCAACAATAAAACTTCAATTATCCACGTGAAAACGATTCAATTTCTCAATCGATATAAGAATCATCATCATGCATAAAAAAAAAAAACACGAGAAAGTGATCGGAAATAGAGTGATGGACGATGATCATATAAGAAAAATATAAGAAAAAATAAAAATAAAAAGAGCCAAAGATAGAAAAGGCACCGCCTGGTTTCTGTGGAGTGGAAACAGTTAAGACGTTAGCATCACGCGAGCAGCCACTACAATCCCCTAGAGAACGGAAGAAACTAAGCAAAGTTTTCTTCATCCAATAGGCGCTTGATGATTGAAGATCAGCGGCGGTTAATATGGGAAATGGCGGCAAAGGTTTGAACTGTTCAAGTGGAAACTAACTTACCAGCTTCTTTTCCTTTTATCAAGATATTTCTATTTT
>JANQBM010000002.1:4117109-4136226 GCA_025594535.1 Erythroxylum domingense | reverse complement strand
GATTTTGTTAGAGGGAGAATGAAAACATAGGAATATATGCCCTCTAATACAATTCCTTCCAACATGAGGAACACATATAGCAGATGTGTAGCACCCATATATCCCCTGGAAGGATATCTGAATGTCACACAAAATAGGATAAACAAAGAACATTAGTTTTTATTAGTTTGAAGTTAGGTTTAGCGTTATAGAAATGTCTATATAATAATCATTGTTTTAATTTTGGATCAATGTCTGCTTATGCTTGTTTGGTACTGAATTTCCATAATGAGACAGCTTATTTCTGCAGGTTTTAGTTTACCATAACCTACTAGGAATGTTGTAACACCCCCACCATGCCAAGGTTAATGTCACCATAACCACCTTCGTTTACCCAAGTTGGCGACATCATCAACAAAGCCCTAGTTGAGTACAAAGAAGAAGTAACAAATGGTTCATTCCTTGGACCTACACACAGTCCCTACAAAATCAGTGAAACAAATATGACTAGTTTCTTAAACGAATTACAAAAGTTAGGACTGGACAAAGCAGCATCTTCAGTAGCTAATGTAGTTGAGAAGATTAAAGCATCTGAATCACCTGATGAGTCCAGCAAATTGAGATAGATGTCATCAACAATTTAGAACGCAAATCTTCTTGTATTACAATAAAATGCATAATTTATTGTGTATTTAACTATTTATTCAACTTGAAAATTTATTTTGGGATTATAATATTATTTAGCGTTTTTATATGTTTTAATATTTATTTTCGTCTTAGTTTTATTTCCTACAAGAAAATGAGACGTTTCTTTAAATAATTTCCTACAAGATAGTTATCTAAAATTTCCTACAGGATAGTTATCAAATGTAATAAAATTTCCTACAAGATGGTTATCAAATGTAAACATAATATATTGTGCTTTGCATATTGTTTAATATACTTTAAATATTATTTATATGCATAAATAATTGTTATTACAAAATAAAATATAGTTAAAATTAATAAAAGTGCTTTTTATTTTTATGTTGCCAAACAGTCTACTGTATGAAGCTCTTTCAAAAAAGTTGTTTTTTTTAATTGACAACCAAACAGTCAACTGGCTTCTTAGAAAAGCTCTTCTCAGAAAAGCTCTACTGACAAAAACTCTACTGATATAAGCTCATCCAAACAGACACTAAGCAAGTTTATATAAGGAAGCCCAAGAAGATTGCACGTGAATGAGTGAAGGACAGGTGGCAACGTTTAAGAATAGAAGTTTGTTATTTCTACAGGAATAAAAGGACATGACAGGGGCTGCTAATCATCATGTTATTTTGTCATCGCCCTTTTTGTGTAATAGGATAGGCCCTAGTCTCTTTGGCTAGTGGTTTTGTTGGTTTTCTTCACGTTAAACAGACATTGTAGAGCTACTGTGCAACATTTCCTTGATTTCAATCTATTCTGATATAATTTTCTTTCACAAATTCTCTGTTTTACAATCTGTCCTGTAACATAGTCCCTTCATAAAGATCTTTTAATACTATTTATTATTTCAAGCAACATGAAATGAAATGACTAAGAAATCATCTCAATATTCATAAATTATCCTAGAGAGAAGAATGCAGCAGAGATTGTTTAGGAAAACAAGTTATCATCAGAATGATTAATTTTTCAAATTGAAATAAAGAGAAAAATTGTGACACATTTTTACCATTAATTTCCATAACATTTACAACATTGGAAGTACAGTTCCTATGAAATCTATTACACCCACTTTGCTGAATAGTAAAACATGAAATGAAAAATCAAAACCTGTGTACCAGAGCATGAGTATTCAAGTAATGTTCCTCAGCATGTTTCTTTGGTATCATTTCACCACAAACTTTACATCTTTTAGGATTCTGAGAACAATATGCAAAATGCAAATCAATATTTGAGCAAGAAATGGTCCTGCACTGCAAACATTTAGCAAACACCACTCAACCACAACGTTTGTTATACCAGCAATTTGCAGATCAACTGGATCATGTTATAATGTTAAAAATCTAACGGCCATAGGTTTTGATAAATTAAATTATAGAGCTCATACCACAAACAAAGCAAAAGTTGGCTTTTAATACATTAAATTAAGAGGCAATACATTACGAAGAAAAAGGACAAAAACAGAAGAGAACAAATTCAGCAATATATAACATCATCCCAAACAGAAAGTTTTAATAATGAAAGACTGTTAATCATATGATCCAATGGAAGTAGATGCAATCTCACAATCCAAAAGACGAAGTTGTATCAGTATTTCCCTTAAGTTTTTGAAACAAATAACAACGGCACAGCAACAGATATAAATTTATCAACAAAGACAGCAAACGTTTACACCTGACTAAAAAGTCACTGCCCTCGCAAATATAGCCATGAGGACATATTATTACATATTTCCTTCCTCGGATCAGAGTGATAGAAAAATAAATAGCCAAAGTTGCCTGAAAACTAACCATTCCTCAAAATTTCAACTCCAATCACCGATGTTAAAGCCTTCTAAGACATTCACCAATCTTGAATTTAACTATAACAGAAGGTCTGGAAAGGATGACTAGTGTAGTCGACCACAGGTGCAAGAAATGTTAGAAAATACAAACCCTCATTTATTTTGAATAATTATGTAATTATGACAAAAGATAATATTTGGGTTGGAGAAAAATATCTAGTGATGATGTGGAAATTTATGGATGAATTTAGAAGCTTATGGAAGAAGCAAATAGATAAGGATGAGTTAATATGCTTGGTAAAAAAGCATGATATGAGTCAAAGAAGTGTCCAAATTGAAATTGAAGTTGTTTAAAGAAGTGGCCAAATTGGAATTGAAGTTGTTTAGTATGTATATGTGCTTTTATATTCATGAGAACAAGAGAATTATGTGTATATTAAAAAAAAGTGAAAAGAGAGTATTTGAAAAGAAGTGTTTTGAGAGCTTTAGCTCTTTGTGAGAAATAAATATTGAGAGAAAAGTGCAGTAGCACTTAGAGAAAAAAATATTTGTATTTTTGTGTGTATGTTTTTTGTACTCATAAACTTTGTTATCAATACAAATACATATTTTGTGAAATTTCTTTTACTTTAAAAGCCCATCAAAGCTTCCAAGAAGTGGTATTAGATCAAGGTTCGTTTTCTCGTGAATTGGTGAAGCGATGGCCAATATGATCCAACCTCAAGTTCCGAAATTGACAAAGACAAATTATGGAAATTGGAGCATCTAGATAAGAGTAATGCTTGGTTCCCATGATTTATAGGATATTGTCGATGATGGATATACTGAGCTTGTAGATGCAGTTACCGAAGCAGCCTTATCGGATGTTGAGAAAAAGACATTGAAAGAAAACCGAAAGAAAGACAAGAAGGCATTGTTCTTTATCTTTCAAGGTGTTGACGAATCCACGTTCGAGAAAATCTCAGATGCAAAGATTTCAAAGGAAGCATGGGAGATTCTGTAAAAATCTTTCCAATGAGTCGAAAAAGCAAAAAAGGTACGTCTTCAATCACTCAGAGCTGAGTTCGAGGTGCTAAAATTGCAAAACTTAGAAAATATTGGTGATTACGTCACTCGTTTGAAAACGGTGGTCAATGAAATAAAAAGAAATGGTGAAACTCTAGACGATGCTCGAGTAATGGAAAAAATTTTGCATTCGTTGACACACAAATTTGATTATGTCATCGTCGCAATCGAAGAATCGAAAGATTTGTCAAAACTTTCGATCGATGAACTCATTAGTTCTCTCCAAGCACATGAGCAAAGAATAAACCGGAATGACAATACTGGAAACTTGGAGAAAGTCTTGCAAAGCAAACTATCAGTTGGTGAAAATCAAGCAAGTAGTAGCTAGAGACAGGATAGAGGAAGTCAAGGTACTTATAGAGGTGGCTACCAAATGGGACGTGGTCGATGGAACAATTGAAGTGGACGTGGAAGTGGCCGACAATTTTTTGAAAGAGAAAATACAAATGAAGGAAATCTGACATATGATCGTGGAAAAGGTTATGGAGATAGAGGTCGAGGCAGATTTCAACAAAGAAGAGATAAATCTCAAGTGCGTTGTTATAATTGTAATAAATATGGTCATTTCAGTTATGAGTGTAGATCTAATCCTGAGACGAAGGAAAGAAGTAATTTTGCAGCAGTAGAAGACAAGAAAGATAACGTTGTTATGCTTCTCTCTCTACGAGTAAATGAGCAAAGCAACCATGATGTTTGGTATCTTGATACGGGTGTCAGCAATCATATGTGCAGATATAAAGAGTTGTTCACAGACTTGGACGAGACAGTTCGTGGAGAAGTTATGTTCGGTGATTCAACAAGATTCCAGTAAAAGGCAAAGGTAGAATTATGATTTCATTGAAAAATGGAAATAAGATATATATTTCTGATGTTTATTATGTGCCTGCTTTGAAAAGCAACATCATCAGTCTCGGTCAACTCTTAGAAAAAAAAGTATGTTATAGTATTAGAAAATCACCATCTTACCATCAGAAACAAGAAGGGAGAATTAATAGTAAAGGTGAAGATAACAAAGAATCGTCTTTTCACACTTGACGTACAGAATGAGTTGATAAAGTGCATGAAATCAGCCATTGAAGACAAATCCTGGCTGTGGCATTTAAGGTTCGTTCATCTTGGATTTATTGGACTAAAGTTACTGTCAAAATTAAAAATGGTGAATGGATTACCAGAAATTGATCAACCGAGACAGTTGTGTGAAGCTTGCATCAAAGGAAAGCAACATAGACAACTATTTGAAACTGGAAAATCATGGAGAGCCATAAGGCCATTGAAGATTGTACACACAGATATAGCTAGCCCATTTGATGTGCAATCAGCTGGTGGAAACAGGTACTATTTAACTTTTATTAATGATTTTAGTAGAAAATGTTGGGTGTATGTTTTAAAAGAAAAGGCAGAAGCCCTTGATAAGTTTAAAGAATTCGAAGCAATGACCGAGAAGCAAAGTGGACAGTACTTAAAGATACTAAGATCTGATAGAGGAGGCGAGTACACCTCAAAGTTATTCGAGAATTTCTGTAAAGAATATGAAATTATTCATCAATTAACAACAAGATATACAAAATGGTGTAGCAGAAAGGAAGAACCGCAAAATTCTTGATATGGCGAGGAGCATGTTCAAGGAAAAGTACCTACCAAAGAATTTATGGGCTGAAGCTGTTGTATGTGTGATCTATTTGTTGAATCCCTGTCCAACAAAAAGCGTAAAGTTCATGACACCAAATGAAGCGTGGGGTGGAAGTAAATCAGCAGTTGGACATCTCAGGATATTTGGGTGTATTGTATATGCCTATATTCTTGACCAAAAGAGGAAGAAATTGAATGACAAAGAGGAGAAGTGCATCTTTATTGATTATGACATCCAAAGTAAAGCTTACAAGTTGTATAACCCCATAATCAAAAAGATGATCGTATCAAGAGATGTTAAGTTCGATGAAGCTAATTATTGGAAATGGAGTAGAGAAGAAAGGAATACTTAAGGTATGGTCTTTGATAATAAGAATGATGATGACATAGATATACAAGCACAACAAGATGATGATCAATGTCCTCCACAAAATCCTACACCAACAACACCTATTTCAACATCGTCAACGTCAAGTAGTAGCAGCAGCAATTCAGGGTAGCACCTATTAAGAGAAGAAATTTAAGTGATCTTTATGATGCTACAGAACGAATAGATAAATTTGACTATTTGTTGTTCTGTCTGATGGCCGTATGTGATCCAGTGACATATGAAGAAGCTGTTGGAAAAATGGGAGAAATCCATGAATGAAGAGATCGATGCAATCCAAAAAAATGATACATGGAAATTGACCAACCTTCCAAAATGACATAAAGCAATTGGAGTTAAGTGGGTGTATAAGACAAAGGCCAACCAAGAAGGAAAAGTGGAGAAATACAAGGCAAGATTAGTTGCGAAAGGCTACAAACAAAAATATAGAATTGATTATGATGAAGTATTTGCTCCAGTTGCAAGAATTGATACAATTAGACTTCTCATAGCACTTGCAGCACAAAACAAATGGAAAATTTTCCAGATGGATGTGAAGTTTGCTTTTCTGAATGGTTACTTAGAAGAAGAAGTCTATATTGAGCAACCGCCTGGATATGTTAAGAAGAGCCAAGAAGACAAAGTCTATTGATTAAAGAAAGCTTTATACAGATTAAAGTAAGCTCCAAGGGCTTGGAATACAAGAATTGATGAATACTTTCGAAACAACGATTTTGCTAAAAGCCCATATGAACATGCGCTCTATATGAAGAAAAATCAACATGGAGATGTCATGATCGTGTGCTTATACATGTATGACATTATTTTCACAGGAAACAATCCAGGTATGTTTAATGATTTTAAGAAAGCTATGAATAGAAAATTTGAGATGACAGATATTGGTGAAATATCCTACTTTCTTATAGTTGAAGTGAAGCTGACTGAAGAAGGAATTTTTATTTCTCAAAGAAAGTATGCAGAAGAAATCTTAGAAAGATTAAGAATGAAAGATTGCAAGCCAATAGCCGCGCCAGTTGATGCAAGCACAAAATTGAGAATTGATTTAGACAGAAAATCTGTAAATCCAATGTTGTTCAAAAGTTTGGTTGGCAGTTTAAGGTATTTAACTTATACAAGACCAAATATCATGTACGCAGTTGGACTAGTCAGCAGATATATAGAGAAGCCAAAGCAAGATCATTTTGATGCAGCAAAAAGAATTCTGAGATATATCAAAGGTACGATCGACCAAGGCTTATTTTATATGCACGCTCAAAATTCAAAGTTAATTGGTTATTCTGATAGTGATTTTGGTAGAGACTTAGATGATAGAAAAAGCACTTCTGGGTATGCTTTACATATTGGGTCAGCTATATTTTCTTGGTCAACAAAAAAACAACAAACTGTTGCTCTTTCAACATGTGAAGCTGAATATTTGGCAGCAACAACATGTTCATGTCAAGCAATGTGGTTGAGGTATATGTTAAATGATGAACAAAAAGGTCCGATGACAATATATGTTGACAATAAGTCTGCTATATTGCTTGGAAAGAATCCTGTGTCATACAGTCGAAGCAAACATATCAAATATCACTATATCAGGGAGCAAATAAAGAACAAAGTTGTGGAATTGGCTTATTGTAGAACAGAAGAGCATTTAGCTGATATTTTTACAAAGCCATTGAATAACGAAGTGTTCCGCAGAGTGAGAGAAATGCTTGGCATGAGAAGTCAGGTTTGAGAGGGAGTGTTAGAAAATACAAACCCAGCTCTTCATCATAAATAATTATGTAATTATGACAAAAGATAAGATTTGAGTTGGAAAAAATATCTAGTGATGATGAGGAAATTTATGGATGAATTTATAAGCTTATGGAAGAAGCATATAGATAAGGATGAGTTAACATGTTTGGTAAAAAAGCATAACATGAGTTAAAGAAGTGGCTAAATTGAAATTGAAGTTATTTAGCATGCCTATATATATGTGCTCTTATATTCATGAGAACAAGAGAGATACGTGTGTATAAAAATAAAATAAAAAGAGAGTATTTGAAAAGAAATGTTTTGAGAGCTGTAACTCTTTACGAGAAAGAAATATTGAGAGAAAAGTACAGTAACACCTAGAAAAAAAAATAATTTTGTGTGTGTGTTTTTTATACTCGTAAATTTTGTTATTAATACAAATACATATTTTGTGAAATTTCTTTTACTTTGAAAGCTCGTCAACGCTTCCAACAGGAAATAGTAATCAAAGACTAAACCAGGAGATCAAACGAGTTCATGAAACAAATCCGAAGCAAATTTAAGATATTTGAAAGCAGTAAACAAGTTCTAACTTAGTTTCATCGTTAACCTAAACACTCAAACGAAGTAGTTAACAGCATTAAAAGAAATTAGAATAATTAAAATTTTGAAATATCGAAAATCGGAATGAAAACAAGATCATATATAGTTATAACTAAAACTACCAGTGACTGCATATCTGCGTGGTTTCTTCAGATATAACCGCCATTTTGTAGAACTACGACTCCGTTTCCCTTCACTGATCAAAACCTTCAGACGAAACTCGAAATGAAAGATTAAAAATTGAAAAGAAAGTGTAATTAGGAAAAGGAAGCGAAGGAGATTGCTCACTGCGTCGAATTGGCCACATATAGAAATCAATTAAGCAATAGAAATTTATCCATTGTTACCTCAAACAATCCAGGCTTGAATTTCAACGTTTTTTCTTTTTCTTTTTCGGTTTCTCGTCTCTTTTGCGATTTTGAGAATTCTGATTTATTTCTGAAGACTCAAATAGAGAGAGTCGGAACGAAGGCCGGAAGGAAACCAAAGAGAAGGCACACTCCACAAGTAGCGTCGAGAAGATGGCATCGTCGACGTGGACTATGGTCCCACATGTCATCTTTCCGAATTCCCAAGTTAATTGCCAGGTTTTAAGTCTTCTCTTGCTTGGGGCTTCTCACATTAATTAGGTGTGTATTCGTTAAGGAAATGGAAATGGAAATGCTTCGTATTGGAGATATAAAAATACTATTTATATAATTATAATACATTATTAATCATCTTTTTTATTTTTTACTCATTCTTTTTTTTTCATATCAATTAATCAAATACTCCTTTAGTGTTACTTTCGGCAGATTTTGTGGGCTGGGATAAGTCGGGCGTGGTTTCTGCTATGACATAATAATTGGGGTTAGTATTCTGGAAAAAAAAAAGATTATAATAAAAATCTGTAATAATTGACTTTTTAAGGATAAATCTTTGATACTACAAAATAAATTATTAATTATAAATTTTGTAAATAATTTAAGAAATTAATCACTTAAAATTAGATAAACTCAATTCAATACTAAATTTTAGTATAAAGTACCTTTATTAATGAATATAAAATTTATAAATGAATTTTTGAAAAACTTTTCCTCAAAAGTCTTGATTTAAAAATTCTCAAAATTTTATAATATTTTTATTTTAAAGCATGTATCAACTCATATACCTTTTCATTTTTTGTAATTATAATTTATTTTATAACTCTATTATCTTACGTATTTATGATATCATATCATCTAAATCAATAACTTTTCATAATAGGGACTCGTTAAAAACTCGTTTTACCTTTACAAGTTGGTACACCTTCTAAGTAACTAGGTGATGTGAGTCGGAAATATAGAACATGATTATTCTTACATAACAGGGTATTTGGTTAAGAGAAATGATTATTCTATTCTTCATCTATTCCTGATAACAGGTTATTATTTTGTTTGGTTGAAAAAATTATACGAAATAGATAATCTTAAGGTTTAGTTATTATTGAATTTTCAGAATATCTAAAGACATCCCCTCCCTTATCTTTAGCTATTCCTGAAATGGTAGTGGTAAAGAAGAATTAATAATAATAAGAATAAGAAGAAGAAGAATATAGTTAGTAGGGACTATAATATATATTTTGGTCTTTTTGTTAGTTATTCTTTTGTCATTTTAATTTTATATTTTCAAACCAAACATTGACATACATCATCATTAAAAAATTTTAGGAATAAACTAAACTAAATAATACTCATTTCATTCTATTCCTCATCTATTACATTCTTAAGAATAACTAGTTCATTCCTTATCTATTCTAGCAGGTGAACTAAACACCCTGTAAGTGATAAAAATATCTATTTGATATTCTCATTTTTAGCATTTCCTGTTATTTATATTGAAAATTATTATTTACTTTTCAATAATATGTAATTATTAACTATCTAGGAAATTCAAACATTTAGATAAATACAAAATATTTCAAATCATATATATCATTAATCAATTAAATCATTTACTTGAATTTGATTTAAAGATATTTGCAATAATTATCCTTTTATTGTGTTTTTTTAGTAGATATTCATCGGTATGTTTAATTGTTCATTATCTCATATTTACAAATAATGCTACTATATAAATTGTTCTTTAACAGTTAACAATCAAAAGGTCATACTCCAAAATCATCAGTTATGTCCTTTCATTATCATCTCTCACTCACATATGATGAGTTTAGTTATAAGATTTATGTATGTTCTCAGACTTCTCTAATAATCAGTACGACCTTTCATTATCATCTCTCACTCACATATGATGAGTTTAGTTAATAAGATTTTTGCATATTCTTATACTTCTCTAATAACCAGTATGATCAGCATATGACAAGAGGCCATGATCGTAAGCCTGTTAGAAATATATGACGTATCAATTAATAAATCGATCATTAGATAGATTTTATATGCTATGTCTTAGGTCATATCTTGCATTTCAATCTCTTTTGATCTTATTTATTTCAATGTTTCATAAATGTATTCAATTTTCTTACTAAGAGTCGATGGTCATTATCGAATACATAATTTTTCTTATACGAGTTATTAATCAAAATGACGTTCCTTTGTTATGAATTCTCTTGAATTTTATTTAATTTACTTTCATAGAATTGTCACCTAAGATTATATCAAACATAATCTTATAATGACATTTTAAAGTAACAAACATTAAACTGAATTCTTAAGAATTAGACAAGAACTCTAAGGGTATATTATGAGTTTACTTAACCATTAGGGTCTTATATAATCTATATTGAGATCTTATGAATTATATTAATAATTATTTATGTACGTTTTGCACATATAGTAAGTGTTATAGTATAATTGTCCCACATCGGTAATAAAAGAGACTGATGTGGAGTTTATAGGCTTATGGGTTGTCTCATCTTTTAAGCTAGCTCTTAGGGTTGGTTCTCTTATAAGATCTGTAACAATTGGTATCAAAGCTAACACTACTTCTTCAACTCCTCATACCACGCCCACAAGTGGTGATGCCAATATTACAGTGTTAGCTTAGGGCTAGAAAAAGTCTAGCGCATAGCCAATCTGTGGGTGCTTGGGTGGTGACGCCAGTATAGCAATGTTCACCCAGGGCTAGAAAAGGTTTAACGCACAACCAACTTACGGATGCCTAAGCTACAAAGTGTGGTAGAATTTTACGGTCTAATTATCCCACATCGGTAATAAAAGAGGCTGATGTGGGGTTTATAGTTTTATGGGCTCTCTCACCCTTTAAGCTAGCTTTTGGGGTTGGTTCTCCCATAAGACCTTTAAGCAATCCTCGTGTTCTTATGCACTACTTATGTATCATGCATCCCTGTCTTTCTTACACGTATCTTGGGTTTCTAATAGGAATGCATTATGAACATCCTGTCTTAACAATACTCCCCTCTTTCACTGGAAACTTGTCCTCAAGATCCAAATTCATGAATTGATCTCGCAATTACTCAGCATTTTCCCCAGTTGCATCCTCTGTAAGAATACTATTCCATTTGAATAAGCTTTCCTTGACAAGCTGAGTTTTTTGTCTGTCCCATCTAGTATCCAATATAGCCTCAGGTTCGAGAATAAGTTCATCATCATCAATATGAAGTGGAAAATCAACAGTAGCAGTAGTTGTCTCACCTATTTTTTTCTTTAGCAGTGAGATATGGAAGATTGGGTACACATAAGACTCCTCAGGTAACTTGAGTTTATAGGCCACCTTGCCTCTTTTTTTCTCAACTTGAAAAGGGCCATAAAATTGACTTGCTAGCTTCTGAAATGCTCTTTTGAAAACTAATTGATGCCGAAACGGATGGAGCTTCAAATAGACTAAGTCACCTTTTTGAAATTCAACCTACCTCTGCTTTACATTTGTTATTTGTTTCATTTGATTGTTGGCAACATGTAGATTGGATTTGAGTTGGCATAACAACTCATCTCTTAAAGTCAGACTTTGATTTACTTCATGCACTGGTGAGGCCCACTTGATAATGAGGAATGGATGGGGGGAGTCGACCATAGAGAGCTTGAGTAAGTGGTGTTATACTAGAACTCAGCCCATGGAAGAAGAAGTTCCACTTGCAGGGTTAGTGAACAAAGCATCTAAGGTATTGCCCAACGCATCGGTTTACTACCTCCGTTTTTCCATCAATTTGAGGGTGGTAGGTGGAGCTCATTTTTACTTGAGTTCTTGAGACTTTAAAGAACTCACACCAAAAATGGCTAATAAACACAAGGTCTTAATCACTAATAATTGTTCGTGGCATTCCATGCAACTTCACCACGCCTTCTACAAATTTTTCAGCTACTGTTTTTACGGTGAAAGGATGAGCTAATGAAAAAAATGGGCTGATTTGCTGAGGCGATTTACCACCACAAGGATGTTGTTTTTGCCATTAGAAGTTGGAAGACCTTCAACGAAGTATATGGTTATATCATCCTACAATTGACACATAATTGCTAAAGGCTACCATCGGAGAGAGAGATTTTCAAATTTTGTTCTTAGGCAAATATCACAAGTATTGACACATAATTGGTAAAGGCTACCATCAGAGAGAGAGATTTTCAAATTTTGTTCTTGGGCAAATATCACAAGAAGAAACATATTATTGCACATCTCGATGCATAAAAGGCCAATAAAACTATTGTGCTAATCTTTTGTATGTGCGTAAGACTCCAGAATGTCCATCAAAGTAAGAATCATGAAACTCCTTTAATAGTTGAGGAATTATTTGGGAGCTTGGTGGCACAACTACCCAATTTTTTAGAAAACTAGTCCATTGCGCCAAGAATAAGGAGCTCCTAGATTTTCCATTTACAAGTTGCCAATTCTATCCATGTAAATATGATTAATGACTATTTTTTTTATTCCCTCTCATATTAACCTATGACATAAATAAAGTATCAAGACTGGGGCCACCAACTACACTTGAGAGTGCATCAGCTACCGAATTCTCATGGCATGGTTTATAACGAATTTCATAGTCATAACCAAGCAACTTAGTAACCTATTTTTGTTGTTCCGGTGTTGAAACACGCTACTTTAACAAGTACTTGAGGCTGTGTTGATCAATTTGAATATAGAATGTTTGTCCCAACAAGTAGGGTCGCCATGTCCAAATAGCTTGGACAATTGCGAACATTTCTTTGGCATACGTGGACCATGATTGCTTAGACAGTCCCAAAGCTCGACTCATGAATGTAATCGGTTTGCCTTGTTGAGTGAGAACTGCTCCTATTCCTTCACCTGAAGCAGTTGATTCAATCATAAATAACTCATTAAAATTTGGCATTGCTAAATTTGAAGTAGACCTCACAACTTGTTTAAGAATTGTGAATGCCTTTGTGGCTTTTTCAAGCCATCCAAATTGACCTTTCTTTAACAAATTGGTGAGTGGTCGAGCCAAGATGTCGTAGTTGCATACAAATTTCTTGTAATAACTTGTAAGGCCTAAAAATCCACGCAATTATGAAATATTAGTAAGCTTAGACCAATTATTTATATCCTCAAATTTTTATTGATCCATTTTTACACCATGAGGGATAATAATATGACCCAAGTACTATAATTCTTGTTGCCTATAAGCACGCTTGCTTATCTTAATAAAAAATTTATGATGCCTCAATATTTTCGGTAGGATAGACATGTATTTTATTTCTATTACTATGAAATTCATAATTCATAAATGAAGTAGTTAATAAATGAATAGTTAATGATGGATTACCATTAGCCTTTTTTTTGTAGTGATAAATCTTGTACGTGTTCTTAAGAAAAGGAATTTGTCCATTTTTTGGGGTCTCAAAGGGGCATGGAAACACATAAGAACTCTTGAATGGAAATGGAAAGGAGATATAAATCTAGTTCCTTCAGAAATGGTAAGATCTTTCGCCAAGAAGAAGGGGTTGATCCGTGTCATCTTGACTTGGTTATAATTTTTCTATTTTCTGTTTTTAAGAATACCAAGTCGGGGTCTTCTCCTACCCGTATCGAATAGAACATGTTGAGCCAAATCTTCTTTATATAAAACCTACTTTATTTAAATCGGAAAAATCATACGCTTTTATGAAACCCTTGTGTTATGGCTCGAATCCGTAGTCAATCCTATTTCTAATAGGAGCAATTAACAATTGAATCCAAATTTTCCAATTATTTTCATATTCGTAATAGTGTGACAAGAAGGCCCGACTCCAAGTTGTTCAAGAATAGTGGCGTTGAGTTTCTCGATCCTTTGCCTTCAGAGGTGGTGTAGGGGAATGTCATTCGTTTCCCTAAAGGGTAACATTTGTTATTAGGCTATTTTCAAAAGCTTTTTAACTTGTTCCAGATGCATGGTCCAATTGGGGCTATAAATCAAAATATCATTAAAAAAGACTAGTATAAATTTGCAAAGGTGAGGACGAAAAATAGAATTCATAATGGCTTCAAATGTAGGTGGTGCATTACAAAAACCAAAAGGCATGACTAAATATTCATAATAACTATTATGGGTACGAAATGCAATTTTAGGAATATCTTTAGGATTTACTTGAACTTGATGGTAATCAGCTCTAAGATCAAGTTTTGTAAAATAAGTTGCACCATAAAGCTCTTTTAAAATATCACCAACAATAGGAATGGGAAATTGGTCTTTAATGGTCATGACATTAAGGGCTCTATAGTCAATGAAAAACACCATGTTCCATCTTTCTTTTTAACCAATAAAACAGGGGAGGAAAAAGGACTTGTGTTGGATCGTATAAGCCCCAATTTTAACATGTCATGAACTTGCTTTTCAATTTCAATTTTTTGAAAATAGGCATGTTGGGTCTCACATTGACAGGCTCGATTCCATCTTTTAGAAAATTCAATGATCCACTTCCCTTATTGGTGGTAATTGTTTTGGTTCTTGGAAAAGATTGTCAAAAGCTCCCAATAATTGTTTCATATCTAAAAGTTAGCCTTGTGGTATATTTTCCTCCATTTGTTGCAAGCAAACAACAAACATGGAACTTCCTTGCCTTAATTCTTTTGAAATAGCTCTTAAAGATGCAGCTTGAATGGGTTGTTCATATATGCCTTATAGTCTTTGAAATTGATTTTGCCATTGAAACTCCATGGTCATCTTCTTCCAATTACACACTACCGTTCCAAGTTATTCCAACCATTGGATGCCTAAAACCAAGTCCAACCCGAGTAGTGGTTAAAGTGTAAGAGAAAAAGGAATACCCTGGAGTAGAATTTGCACATGCTCAAATCTCAATGGCCTTCTGTTAGCTACTCTTACGTTGAAGGGTTCAGTGGGAACCACTGGAAGTTGTAACAAGCTTGCTATCTTTTCACTGATAAAGTTATGTGTAGATCCACTAACGATGAGTAGCACAACATCATATTGCCCAACCTTTGCTTTCACTCTCATAGTCTTAGAGGCTGTCCATCCTGTTAAAGTATGAAAAGTGATCTCACGCTCCTGTTGTAACTCAGTTAATGCCTCCTTTATTGCACCACCATCTTCATCATTATTACCAGTGTCCCCTTCTAACAATAACAATTGAGGTCCTCAACACTTATGCCTTGTAGTAAATTTTTCATCACAATTAAAAAAGGCTTTAAGCACAACATTTTTGCATTTCTTCCCATGAAAGTCGCTTAATTGGAGTTGAAATTTTGGCTTTTGATAGGGTTGGAAGCTCCAGCGGTGCTCTGTTGAGTGGTAGACGTATAAATCTCCTTTGACGAGCTAACTGCTCATCTCGCATACGAGCAAGGCTGATTGCCTCTTTTATGGACTTAGGTTTGAACATCCGAATACTGTTAGCTAACTTGGGTTTAAGACCACCCATGAACATTCCTACCAAAGCCTTTTAGGTCCATCCTTGCACTCGATTCCCTAATCTTTCCAATTCCTTCTGGCAATCACGTAACGAGCCATCTTACCTTACCTTTGATAGAGCTTCTTCAAAATCTTCGAATTCAATAGAACTGAAACAAGCCCACATCTCTTCTTTATAAATTTCCGATGTCACCTCTTTCTCTTCTTCCTTATACACCCGACGTAGCCACTGCTACCACTAGTTAGCTTCGCCCTCAAGATGGAAAGAAGCCAAGGAGACTTTTGTGCTTCTATGGTGCCCTGGTATTCAAAGAATTGTTCCACTCTATTGAACCATTCAATGGGATCATCACCTAAATATCTAGGGAACTCCATTTTTGGCCAATTTCGATGAAAACTTTAGCCTTCCTCCTTTTGAATGATCTTGAAATTCTTCTCTATTGTTACGAAAATGACCATTGCGACCATTGGTGTTACTGTTGGATGCTTCCTTATTTGAAAGTAAAATTTCAGATAGTTTATTGATGGTGATCTCCATTTGATGCAGCTCGTCAACAAAGCCAAGTTCCATTCGGTTTAAGCTGTCTTGAAGTCCTCCTAGCCCTGTTTCTACATTTTCTATTCTTTCCTTATTGGTTGCCATTGTAAAACCATCTATGATACCAAATAGGTCCCAATTAAAGCTCAATTATAATTACTAAATAAATAGAATTCTCTTGGGGTGAGAATAAACCACAGAGTTTGGATAAAAATGTGTTTGTCGCCTTTACTGAATTTTTAAGACCTTAAATACATATAGAGTTTAACTACTACTCTTAAACTCAAGACCACAATTGCTACGATTGCTAAACAAAAGATTCAACAACTACCAATTAGTAAATAATAAATTCACAGTAAAATACTCACTTCCATGACAACACCTATCTTATGCAAATCGTGGAAGTTGGCTTGGAGACTTAGACCAATTTTTGACAGCACAACAATCTTCGTGTTCTCATGCACCACTTGTGTATGATGCATCCCTGTCTTTCTTATCTTCGTGTTCTCATGCACCACTTGTGTATGATGCATCCCTGTCTTTCTTACACGTATTGTAGGTTTCTAATAGGAATGCATTGAGAACGCCTTGTCTTAACAGTAAAAGTCATGTGTTACAGTATTAGCTTCTATTAATTTAAAGTTTATGCCCTTTTTAAATGTGGTATCGTACCGATGTTAGTTCAAACATATATAATATTTAACATGAGTTCACTTATCCACCATTAAACTTATATTTTTGAACTCTCACCTAGAACTTAAGGCAGATATTGTGACCATATGAACACTCCAACAAATTTTCTTTTAACTTATCATCTAAGTCAACATTTGCGGTTGAAGTTTCTTATATTAGCTCTGAATTTTACCCATGATAATAAACTTAAAACATTTATCATCTCTAGTCATCACAAATACTAGATGTGATTTTTCGTGCGAGAAGGTGAATCTTTTATCTGCCTGACAAACTCTTTAACTCATACAAAATATGTCATATAAGTATATGTATTTCATAATCAAGTACTAAGTAATGCTTATTACTTAATCAACAATGACAATCCATATTGATATTTATACATGACAATATATTGAATGAACATACATAGAGAGATAATAATTGATCACATTTTAATATCTACATAATCCTAATGGCTTCACACTCAAGAAATTAGTTTTATCATTGAGTCTGCCACCATATATTGTGTAAATTAATACTTCATGTTCATTTTCCTCAAGCAACTATATCTTTCATATAATTGTATTTAGTATCTATATATTTAGTTTTACAATGAAATTTAGGACTTTTAGTATAAGTGATTGTAGATTGACTATCACAGTCGACTGTTACTAGATCAGTCTCGCATTGAGTGACTCCTAAACTAACCAATAACAATCTCTACATGAAATAAAGACAACTAATTCACGTAATAAAGCTCTCAAAGCTTGATATCTTATGCAAGCTGAAAAAGCAACAGGTTGAAGCACTAGCGATGGCACTTCTTTCCCAAGTGACAACAGCAATAATGGGTGGCAGAACTCTCTTTGGGTGTTGGCATATTTGTTCCCAAGCGATGGCAACAGTGGAACTTTAGTGAGAATGTCATCGCCACTCACTGGTGCATGGTCTGTTGTTGGGGAATCCCACCATCACCATACCTCTACCACCAGACCAATACTTCTTCCAGTTCTATCTTCGAGTTTCATTTGTGTTTGATAGGTAAATTTTGGACTTGATTGGGTTTTTGATGTTCTATGCCAAACACGATTTTTTTAAGTGATATGCATTTTACTAATATTTTCTATTCCTTGGCTATAAATTTCTACTGTATGTGTTATCCTTAAAATGTTTTGCTAAGAAACATAACAAAAGGTTTCAATTTGCCTTTAGTTTTTATTCTATCTTATTGATGCTCTACATTATTTATTTTATCTATTGTCGTATTTTTTGATTTCATCTTTCTCGAGTTCCCATCATGGATTAGAAACTATGTTGTTAATTTTGAAGTTAAAATGTGATCTGCTTTAACAAAAAAATACACACCCACATAAAACCAAACACTAGAGATTGATATCCAATACAATCCCATACATAAACAAAACACCATTCATCAGATAAGGAAAATAAACAAAGAGACAATTAAAATTGACATTGATTAAATAAAATTTGAATTTGATTAAACATAAACACATCATTTTAAAAACTTTAATAAGATAAGAATATTGAGAATAATATGAGATTACTTGCAAATAAGACATATGAAGAAGAATTGATACATATAATACATTTTCAATTCTTAACTTTATTTGAAATTAGTTATTATCACAATTTAAAAATAAACACTCAAACAAAAAAGCAATTTTGATTGATGATTAAGATGCATATCCAAAACTTACTCTTACAGTAGAAATGCAAACATTTAGATAAACACATAATCTTTTTAATCATATGAATCATGAATCAATTAAGTCATTTACTTGAATTTACGAGTATAAGAAACTTGTTCCCGCAGAAGTTATTCTTTTTGTTGTGTTTTTATATGATAATTATAGTTTAGTTAATTGATCATTATCTCATATTTATAAATAATGTCAAGATTTTAACCATAAATATCCCACCCCAAACTCATCATATATGTCATTACTTTATCACTCTGTATCAAATGAACTACGTTGTAAGTACTATATTAAGCCCATATCTCGATTTTTGTTTTTATTTTCAAATTCAGTAAAAAAATTTGTTTATTTGAGTTTTTAGTTTTGGTTTCTTCCTGTTTTCAAAAATTATGAAAATCATAAAAAGTATTTTTTTTTGTTTTTGTTTTTTCATAATTTGATTTACTATCATTTAAATATATATTATTTAATTATTAATAAAATTATGAATAATTTAATTCAAGATTATATATTTAATAAATTAAAATTAATTATCAAT
>JANQBM010000002.1:4079743-4097363 GCA_025594535.1 Erythroxylum domingense | reverse complement strand
CATGTATGATCAACACCAATCAACAAAAAAATTCCTCATGCTGCATGAGGCCGTACCTAGATTATAATAAAAGAAAAGGAAAGGAAACAGAACATGTTCAGGCTCGATGCTGTCCTCTGGCAACCACACCCCCACTCTTTTTGTCACAAACAAATGCATTATTGGTAACTTGATCACCCCAAATTTGCTATTCTGCAAAATCAAGAGACCTTATATATACAACAAAAATAATTCATGAAAAACTTTATCACAGGTGTAACAATTGTCTCGATTCAGAGCACCATGGGAAGGACATAATGTTGAATTCAGCCTTGGCTAAAAGAAAACGTAATCAAAGCTTTTTGCAGGGTAACAAAAAATAAAGATTAGATTGTGCTACAAACATCACAGTGGAAAATAATTGCAGAAAACAGAATAGTAAGAAATTTGATATTAGAAGCTATCTTATATTGTGCATCTGTGAATGCCATGGCACTAATGCGCATTTTCCAGCTTCTTAATATGAGTTCCTTCTTGTTCTTTAAATACTGTGCAGAAAAATTTTACATGTGCAAAAACAATTAACCATTTAACCTTCAAAGTACACTTCCAGCTCTCTGGTTCATGACTTTTAAAAGTCTCTGCACACAGCCCAGCGGCTTTTATGATAAAATGTTAATTTTCTCTTACAGCATGAAATCAGTAATTGAAAGATACAACAAAGCAAAAGAGGAACATCAGACGGGGAATCCAATCTCTCAAGTAAAGGTATGTTATCTATTCATGTTTGATCAGCTCAAGTAGAACTGAATGGTAACAAAGTGAAACTGCTAACAAGTTGGGAAAAGAACACTTTCTAGCTTCTTCATTCATGTGACCAGTATTACTTCGGTCCAACAGAAATAGTCTTTGCCTTGCAGCCACATGTGCACAATCAAGTATAGGGAGCAGTACCTTCATACAAAAATGTTAACGCCAAGACTGTTCTCAAATTCTATTCTAGGATCCTAATTTAGAGGCTGTAACGGGTAACAACCTTTTTATTTGTTAAGAACAAAAAATTTAGAAGCTTTCCCTCTTTAGGAAACCACAGGATCTCTGGTAACCCTGGTCCTAAGATCTTTGGCTACTTCTCTTTCAAGAGTAAGCCAAATACCAGATTTAAAACAACAGGTGGCTTTAACCTCTTAGAGGTGGCATGCCTATGTCAAGGCAAAGCATCCACAGCCCTCAGCCTAGTTACACCTTTCCAACAATATCCCAGAAAACATGATCTTATCACTGCCAATTTCATGCTCTGACCAACCATCTAACGTTCCCATCTGATAAAATATAGATGTTATACATCCACTTCACATAGCATCACTCCCAGGGGATGTTTATATAACACAGTTGCAAGAAGCACAAAGCATCCAGGGAAAATGATTTCTACGAAATAAGCAATTAAGACAAAACTAGAACAAACATCAAATTAAATTAAAACTCTGCCCTCTGTAATGATGTCCGGTTGATTTTTATGCACACAACTCTATTATTTATCAGGTATCATTGGACAATCTGTAATCCTAAGTTTCTAAATCTGTGAAACTATCATCATTAGAAATTGGACAAAAGAGACCAGTTAATGTTAGCAACTCCATTCATTCATGAATATTCTTCATGGTTTTGCAATAGTAGTAGTTTTGTCTTACCTTAGTCATTAGCAACTCCATTCATTCATGAATATTCTTCATGGTTTTGCAATAGTAGTAGTTTTGCCTTACCTTAGTCATTTAGAAAATGTTTTTGTTGAGAATTCTGCAATTTACTTCCCAGTTTTGGCAAAAGGAGGCAGCAATGTTGAGGCAACAACTGCAAACTTTGCAAGAAAACCATCGGTATAACTCTGTGCTTTAACTATTGATTTCTTGTACTTTTGAAGTGGAAGATAGTCCTAGAAAACATAGTTATGTGCAGAAATTGCTACTGCTAATGGTTTTCAGTACCACGTTAGACACTCAAAAGGCCAGCCCTCTCACACAAAATAAAGTATCCTTGGAAACAATTCAGTTGCAGGCCTTCAGTCACTCAAACAATAAAACCAGAATCCACAAAGATGGGGTTGTTATATAAATTTCTGGGTTTGACATGTGTACCAACCTAACACCCCCAACCTCAAAATTTCCCCAAAATTGCAGACATTTTGACTTTGAGCTTAGCCCAAATTTGAGACGACCACTCTTGACAAGTTAACTGAGCTTGCATGTGTATACAGGAAATTGCTCCTATATGCATGTCCACTTTTGCATTATACAAACAAAAGAAAAAAAAAAGGCAGATTGTGCATGTCTAGCATGATAATGTTCCTTTTATAATTAAAACAATATCTAGTGATCATATGCGATGTAAAAAGATGAACTTCACTTGGATTTCAAAATTCGCTGCATCTTGTGCACACTCTAGATCCCCAAATTTGAATCATCCATCCACACATAAGACTCCTAAACCTGTATCTCATTACTTCTATCAAAGAAACTCATAAACATGTTATTTCCATAAGTGCATGCGCAACATAGTTTCACATTTTCAGTTCATGCCGCTGTAATTCCAATGTACCAATTACCTAAAGCAGCATTCAATTCGTGCACATTCCTTGTATGAGTTTAGACGAATAACAACAATCAATAGGCAAGTCTGTAGTCACTATTTCATTCAGCCATGGTAATAGGTTCAGAAGTTGGAATGTCCAAGCCACTAATTCCCCCCGAACAAAAATAAGATTCCAGAAAATTAAATAATATACTTTTTTGTTATAATAACTAACCCAGATCTTTTGAACTTTCGTTAGTTGTGTGCACTTTCAATGTTGCTGCCTTGAAAATGAACCCTCCTCATGCACCCTATAAATGACTATACATAAACAAACAATAGAAAAACATATATAGTTTCTTGTTATATACACAATCAACATCCGGATCAGTGATATTATCATCCGAAAGGCAATTTATTTAAATATATTCACTAAATAGAGACTCCGCTGAAAGGAGAGAAAGATGCTTCTGTACCATCCTTAGTATCATTAGCAAACACGAGCATCCCATAAACCATAATTTAAGAATATCTGGCACAGGCGGATAATGGGAGAAGAGCTTTCTGGCTTAAGCGTAAAGGACCTACAAAGCTTGGAGAACCAATTGGAGCACAGTGTACTCGGCGTACGGGTGAAAAAGGTATGAAAACTTGTCCCATTGTTCAGTGTTTCAAATTCCATACTCATAAATGAGGAAATGCATGTAACAATTGATGTACTTTGCTTCTACAGGATCAAATATTAATGGATGAGATTCAAGAGCTAAACCGAAAGGTATAACATAGATACAATGTCTAGAAATTATCTTTTTAGCTTTTCATAAATCTCCTAGTCAAGCACTTAAATGTTGACGTTTTTGTATCAGGGTAACCTCATACACCAAGAAAATCTGGAGCTTTATAAGCAGGTAACCCTATTTCATAGAGAAACCTGAAACTACTGAAAGCACAGGGTTATGCTACTATAGAATCTTTAGTGAAATCAAAGAGTCATATCAGACATCTTGTTCCACACTCATCAGATTATTTTATTTCCCAGGTGTATGGAACAAGAAATGTTAATGGAGCAAACAGAACTTCACTTCTTATAAATGGTCTGAGCATTGGAGAGGACTCACATGTCCCAATCCACCTCCAGCTTAGCCAGACACAGCAAGAAAACAATGATATAGCAAGAGCAACAAAATTGGGGTACAATTCGTACATACAACTACTGGTTTAATGATAGCTTCGAAGTAACTTGCCATCATCTTGATGTCAAAATTTTCATTCATAACTGCAGCAGACTACAACTTGATTAACAAATCAGAAGCATCTGCAGGAAAGGGATGTTGCTTGACTTTAATGGCTCCTAATAGATAATGCTTCTATTTGTGCAAAGTGGTATGTCACTAACTGATCGCTCATCAGACTTTTAGTTCGACAGTACGAAGTAATACTTCAAGTAAGTGTGTGATTATTGACTGATCCAACCTCGTGAAAAATATCAAGTGTAATAAAGAGAACACAACATTGCACTGCATCGGAGGGTACCATATGCTTGCGGAAAAATACCAATATTCTGAAAGATTTGAAAAATATAGGAAAATGCATACTATTCTTGATCACGATGCAAAATAGGGAGAGACGGTACTTACGTTCTTGGTCTCCCATACTCCTTTCATCAACAGCTTAGGAAATTGATCACATGATGACTTGCAAAGACGGGATTCTGATGTACTCCACAAGGACAACTAGCATTCTTCCCAGAATCAACAACATTATTAGAAACTAAAAGAAGACACAAAAAGGGGTAAATTAAAGGGAAGGCAAAACATATTTCTATTAACCATTAGTTCAAAAATTATAAATAGCAGTAGCTCCATTTTTCTTTTTGGGTTGCGAGAGTATGAATACGTTAATAAATCAGTGAGAGATTTAACAACTTAATTGAAATATGAAAACAAAAATCGACATCAGTTTCTAACAGAAAATAGTGTCTATATTCTAAACAAACTTCAATTTTCATCAATATAACTTGGAAAAGGACTCCATATGCAAGGCCCCTGAGCACCACATTACCCAGTATGTACTTCAGTTCATTTACAAATAATGAGCAAGTCCATGAAAAGAATAAGTGTATTTAAGAACATAACACCGTATGCAAATAGGAACAGACAGTAACTTATAGGACCAGGGACAGAGATAAGGAATAACATCTTGAGCATCAAACACAATATTATGTGATCCAGAGTAAGGAGTTCTCTTTTTACTTGCGATAAAAGTAAGAAGATTAAAAAACGTCGGCCTAGACTTGAGAACTAAAATAGAAAATGGAAATTAAGAAACAAAATTAGTGATTTTAAATGCTCAAATCATCCACAAGCAAGCCATGCCTGGTTTGTTCTCATCCCGGACAACACGAATGTAACCAACCAAATTCTTCTTTTTTGTTCAATTAATAAACAGCCTCTCATTTCCCTATTGAAGATATATTTTTCTGCTAATATTCAAGCATACTAGTTACTGCAATTGGAACCTGAAAACATATTTTATATGACCATGTGATCGTGGGCTGCGAAGGTCTAAATCACCTGACCTTGATAACCAAAATCTGCTTCTCTCAAGGGCTAAGGAATATAAGGGTCGTTAGAGAAACATGGAAATACCAAATATGTCATGTTAGATCTGGGGAGTCCACTTCCATGGGAGATCTACATCATGGGCCTAGTGAGGAAACATACTCGTAGGCCTTGACATCACACTTCAACCCAAAACTTTAAAGCATTGAGTTTACGAGTCCTTTTCACTTATATGTCCTTCATCAGTTCCATCTTTTTCCAATGTGAAATTTCTACTCACACTTGAAATCCCAACAATCTCCCCCTCAAGTGTTAACTTTCACATTGGGCTTAGGCTCCCCCTTGAGGGAAAGTCATTTTGCTTAGCAGCTCGAGTATATAGCGTCACCAACTAGTCTGGGCCTGCCAAGAGTCTCCTTGCTCTTCTTCATGAGGAAGCAACCATGAGATCCGACTACTATCTCCATACTCGTCCCTTGCCGAACCATCGGCTCTGATACCACTTGTTGGATTTAGGGAGCCCACTTTGATAGGAGATCTACATCATGGGCCTAGTAAGGGAACATACTCGTAGGCCTTAACACCACACTTCAACCCAAAGTCTTAAGGCAAAAGGTTTATGCGTCCTTTCCACTTATATGTCCTTCATTATAAACCTTAAGACATTTGCTTGAGGTTCATAGATCTATTATGCTCACAACAAATGCTCCAAATCATTTTTGGGAGGATGCTATTCCAACTTCTGCTTATTTAATAAATAGATTGCTATCAAAAGTTTTGGGGTTTTATACACCTTTAAAAAAATTGCTTGAGATTTATCCCTCAGTTCCCTTTGTTAATACTCTTGGTTGTGTTGCCTTTGTGCATAATTACCATTGTGGCAAACTTGAACCTAGGGCCCATAAGTGTATTTTCTTTGGTTATTCTTCTACTAAAAAAAGTTACAAGTGTTTCTCTCCTACTCTAAAGCGTTATTTTGTTACTTTGGATGTAACCTTCTTTGAAACACAAGCCTATTATCCAAAAATACCCATTCAAGGGGAGAGAAGTGAGAGTGAATGGTTCTTTTCGGGAAGTGATGGCTCACCAAAGTCTAGAAGTGAGAGTGAATGGTTCTTTTCGGGAAGTGATGGCTCACCGAACACACTACACCAAGAAATTCTGCCTTATAAACCTAGTCTTGATCAAACTAGACTTGATTCTTATGAAACCATCTCTAAAACACACAATTTTGATAACATCAGATCTGCGATACCAAATCCTGACACCACCATTCCCATTGAAGCTACTAATATAGCCAGTTCCAGTCACAAATCTGACTAGAATTGCACAGAAAACAATGAATGTGATAAAGAGAAGGATAGTGAAATTAGGATGGACAGACAGGAAGACAAAAATCTTGAGGTGCAACCACAGTTTTACTCGAGGAGGAAAGGCAAACAGCAAGCACGATGTGAAGCAACCAGAAAAATCCATCAAAATTCTCAAGCAAGGCCATGAATTAGAACTTAATGCAAATTCTGAGGAGATAAGATGGCCAATAGCTCTAAGGAAGGGAGTAAGATCTTGTACAAAGCACCCAATCAACAATTTTGTTTCTTATAACAGGTTGTCACCACATTTTAAGGCTTTTGTGACTCAATTATCTACTGAAAATTTCTAGGAAGCAGTGAAGGATCCTAAGTGGAGAGAAGCTATAGATGAAGGGTTGAATGCACTCAAGAAGAACCAGACCTGGGTAGTAACAGATTTACCACAGGGAAAAACAGTGGTTAGCTGTAAATGGGTGTTCACCATCAAATATAATCCTAATGGAAGTATTGACTGGTACAAAGCAAGACTTGTAACTAGAGGTTTCACACAGACGCATGAGATTGACTACCACGACACTTTTGCACATGTAGCCAAACTCAATAATGTTAAGATTCTATTATCACTAGCTACAGATCTTAACCGGTCACTATATCAATTAGATGTACAAAAATGCCTTCCTCAATGGTGATCTTGAAGAAGAGGTATGCCTGAAAATACCTTCAGGACTAAAAGAAGCTACACATCCTCGGAGGGTATACAAGCTTAGAAAATCACTCTATAGCCTGAAACAATCACCTCGGGCCTAGTTTGATAGATTTACAAAGGCAATGAAGAAACTTGGTTGCTACCAAAGTCAAACTGATCACACCTTGTTTGTTAGACGACTGACTAGTGGTAAAATGACTATTCTTATAGTTTATTTTGATGATATTGTTATTACAGGTGATGATTGGGAAGGCATGAAGAGGCTAAAAGGTGCTTTGTCCCGAGAATTCGAAGTTAAGGATATGAGATATTTGAGATACTTTATGGGGATGGAGGTGGCCAGATCTAGTAAAGGCATTTCAGTGTCCCAAAGGAAGTATACACTTGACCTTTTAGAGGAAGCTGGAATGATGGGGTCAAAGCTTGCTGAGACACCTATGGAATCAACTTATAATTGAGTTTTAAATAAGAAGGCACACCAGTGGATACAGGGAGATATCAAAGATTAGTTGAAAATCTGATCTATTTGTCTCACACTTGATCAGACATTAGTTTTCCTGTGAGTGTGGTTAGTCAGTTTATGAGCAACACTCAATAGGAACAGATGGATGCAGTACTTAGAATCCTGAAGTATTTGAAAATGACTCCTAGAAAATGATTATTCTTTAAGAAACGCAAGACAAGGAGTTACAATCTAAAGTATTTGAAAATGACTCCCGAAAAATGATTATTCTTTAAGAATTGCAAGACAAGGAGTGTTGAAGTATTCACAGACGTTCATTGGGCTAGATCAGTGACTGATAAGAGGTCAACAACAGGTTATTGTACCTTTGTGTGGGGTAACTTGGTAACGTGGAGAAGTAAAAAACAGCCAGTGGTTGCCAGAAGCAGTGCAGAGGCTGAGTATAAAGCACTAGCATTGGGAATTTGTAAAGGAATATAGATTAAAAGACTCTTGGCAGAACTTAAGATCAAAGTAGAGCCTCAAATGAGGGTATGGTGTGACAACCTAGCAACTATTGGGGTTGCAAAGAATCCTATCTATCATGATAAAACTAAACATGTGGAGATAGATCGTCATTTAATGAAGGAGAAAGTAGATTCTGGTTTGATTGATCTAGATCGCATTCCCACTAGCAAACAAGTTGCAGATGTTTTCACAAAAGCACTTACTAGAGTCAGATTTGAAGAGTCAAGTAGCAAGTTGGGAATGATCAACATCTATTCACCAGCTTGAGGGGGCGTGTTGGAAGAATATTTTCATAGTGTTGGAAGAATATTTTCAGTTTTATTACTTTATTTTTTTACTTATTTTCTCAATATTTTATTTCCTAAAATATCAATTTATCTTTTTCATTTCTGGTCCCTATTTTCATGGGATCTTATTTACTTCTTTCCAGGCAATAATCAAGCGATTGAATAGCAAAATAATTGCTTATCTTCCCTATATGTATTTCTGTCACTTATGAGAAATAATACATAGAAATCATCCTTAAAAAAAAAGAGAGATAGAACTAATGAAGGACATATAAGCCACTACATTTGTTTTAAGTGACAACTGGATGTCCAGTCCCAGTTGCACTAGAGGGGGAGTGTTAAGAGTGTCTCATATTGAGTAAACATGAAAATATTAAAGGGTTTATAAGTGGTAAGGATCAACTATCCAAATGACTAGTTCTAGTCATTTTGATAATGGTTGACCCAAGCCCAATTCTTGTTAGTGGACTCTACACTCTGCCCATATTAAAAATTCTAATATAGTATCAGAGCAGGTTTGGTCCAAATTATTAATTTCCCATTTCTCCATCTAGATGTCTAGTCCCAAAGGCCCGGTTCAGTTACCATTGCGCTTATTTCAAGTGACAACTGGATATCCAGTCTCAGTTGCACTTGAGGGGGAGTGTTAAGAGTGTCCCATATTGACTAAACATAAAAATATTAAAGGATTTATAAGTGGTAAAAGTCAACTATCCAAATGATTAGTTCTAGTCATTTTAGCAATGGTTGACCCAAGCCCAATTTTCGTTAATGGGCTCTACACTCTACCTATATTAAAAATTCTAATATGTCAGAAAATTTGAAAATGATTCACAAAAATCACATGCATTAGAACTATATGATAACAATCAAATCATAAGCCAAAGCATATACTTAAACAACTAAACTTCTTTCGTTGTACTAACTCGCGGGTGTAACTATGTATATACTCCAAGAAAGGAAGTATGATATAAGCAGTAACTTTCAGCAAAAGCTTAAACAATAATAGTTTGCTATGAAACTCTTCATTTTAAGGAGAGAGAATATAGGTTGGGATGCATAATAGAGAACAAATCACCCATAGAAAGGAAAAGGGGGATCATAGCTATTACATCTTAAACTCAAACCTAATGATTCCAACATAACCAATTTTCAAGTGTACTGGTTGGCTAACATGTTTCTGGCTAAGGGATTAGTGAAGACGATAGAAACTTTGTTCATGAGGTTCTTGTAGGGGAAGCAAAATTAAGGAGAAAGGATAATAAAGGTTGGACGGGATAAGGTTTGCAAGGCTAAGATAATAAGACTGTTGAGTAGCATAAGCAAGATGCTTCTCATTCATGCATCTACAGCCCTAGACTTCTTTAATTGATTCCTCTTAAGGAAAGAAAAAGAAAAGGAATTAATCCTCGTAGCTATTTCATCTTAAACTCAAACCTAATGCTTCCAACATAACCAATTTCCAAGTGTACTGGATGGCTAACATGTTTCTGGCTAAGGGAGTAGTGAAGACGATAGAAACTTTGTTCATGAGGTTCTTGTAGGGGAAGCAAAATTAAGGAGAAAGGATAATAAAGGTTGGATGGGATGAGGTTTGCAAGGCTAAGAAGGCGGAAGGGTTAGGAATTATTTCCATAGCCACCACAAACAAGATATTCATGCTGAAGAAAATCTGGCACATTCTGTGCAATGATGATTCATTATGGACCAAGTGGTTTCACTCCTAAGACGAAAGTCATTGTGGTCTATGGCCCCTAAAGAGTCTCAATCCTTTTTCATTAACAAGTTAATGAGTCTCAAGGACATTTTGGACCCGGAGGTTAAATGTTAGAGTTGGAAATGGGCAGAAAGTTCATTTTTGGTTTGATAATTGGACGGGTCATGGTCCACTAAGTCGGGTTCCTAATGCAATCCAATGGTGGAGTCATATTCCACTTAATGCTAAGGTGTTTGTTGTTACATTTGATAATAGGTGGACTGATATTCCAAGACAGGTGACTCATCTCATTCCTTCGTATACTCCTAATTGTAGGACTTAGGATAAATTCTCCTGGTTAAACCAACCCCCTAATTCCTTTTCAAATAAGGTATGTAAGAAGTGGTTAGCTCAGAGACAATCCTCTGTTGATTGGTACTCTATTGGATGGCACAAGTCCCTAAGACCCAAGTCCTCCTGCTTATTATGGTTGGCAATTTTGAACAAAATAGCCACCATAGATAGATTACACATTCTAAATTAGGACAACATTTGTGTCCTATGCAGGAATAATCATGAAACTAGAGATCATCTTTTATTTCCAATGCCCTTTTGCTATGAGCATTTGGGGGGAAATTAAAGAGAAGTGTTATTAGAGATTGGATGGGTTTCTGCTTACTATCATAGTGGAAAACCTAAGGGCTTTGAACAATGTCCCGAAAGGGGGTGGGGCAGTATTCATCATCTCACTGGCTTATACCCTAGAGGAGATTTGGAAGGAGAGAAATTTGCGAATCTTCACGGGTAAAATGCGATCAAATATAGAGGTATTGAACTCTCTAATCATAAGGATTAGAGAGTTGCTATTTCTTTCGAAAGAACTGCCTATGTTCTTTGGGAATCAAGGGTAGCCTAAGAATATTACATGTATTGTTTGAATGCTATCATTTCTTCTTTCTGATGTTTTGCTTGTCTCTGATCATTATGGAGTTGTTTCTTATGCTGTATTAGTTTCTCTTGTTTTTAGTAGTTGAATGCTTTTATGTACAATTTTCTATCTATTAATTATAAATTTAATTTTTCAAAAAAAAAACATAACCAATTTTCAAAATGTTCATCCTAACAAGAATTTTTTCTTCTTTTTTTTTTTCATTTTATCAAGGCATCAATAGAATAACAAATGAAACATACTTTAAAATCAAATGCTAAATCTCTAGCATAAAATATGGATTTGAAATGTCTAGACAGTCAAAACATGTTACTACCTTCTACAGAATGGAGCGAAACAACTAATTTATCAAATATCTAGCTCATATAGTTCATATTTAAAGTATTAAAGAAAACTGATAAGAAGTAATGTAGTAGTAGACATTTTTGACTATAAGTATAAAAATGGAACCTATAAGTTACAGTGCTCTCCCTTTGTTTTGGAAAAACTAGTATCTTGCTTTCTAAAATTAACAGGATTTATCGATCATTTCTATAGCGCCAACAAACAGACATTTCCAAAAACATGACCATTTATAAACTAGTCAAGAGATTAAGTTAGCCACTAATAAAGAGTCTGTCATCAGTAACAATTAATGAGAAGAAAAATGCTTGTCAACATGCAATCAGCCTCTTCAACAATCTAACTACTTTCAGTAGTTGGTTTGTCTAGCAACTTCACTAAAAATCTTTTCTGTAATTTGCCTAATCTTTGAGTGAATCTCCTTAACGTCTTAACATATCAATAACAACACCAGCTTTGGCAACAGGCAATTGCCGAATCACATCCCCTTGCTACCTCAAGAAGTCCCAAAAACAAAGTCCACACTGTGGATCTAACATGATACCAACCAATTGTAGAAACCTTGAGCTATTAGATAATTTAAGAACAAATAGTTACACTCTTTAGTTGCAGAAATAGGCAATACAAAGAAGTATGAAATGGAGGAGCTGAAATTAATTTTCAATTAGATTTTTCAATATGGAATTATTTTGAACAGATCTGATTCTTAGTCCAAAATATAGTTCTATTATATTTTCCTGTTTGTTCATATCACTAAATTTCAGCCTTCATCTTGTTAAAGTAGCTCCAAACCTTTTCCCTCTATAAAAGAGTATGCGAGATACAGCTCAAACTTAAGAAATTTATGCCCTTTAATATATCTTCCGCTGAGAACTTCTTAGTAACTCATCAATCATACTAAAAAACATGACCTAGAATCAGATTGGTAAGTGGGAAACAAGGTGTGTAGTAGGGCGCATTTCTGAGCTTAGAACCATCAATCAAAAATCAACAAGGAAACTAAGCGATGCACACATAACCTAATAACGTCATATATTCCTCTAAAATTTACTAACTAAAGGCAGTGGCACAACCCAAAGCTCAACTACATATAGAGTGTTATTTGCTGCCTTGAATGCCTTTTCATTAGTAATTTTTCTTTGCGTACAAATACTATTAATCTCAACTAGGCCACACCCTGTTATGCTCCTTGATCATAGGGAAGCTCAAATGCACAATCTTGATATATCTCCGCAACTCCTAATTTCTTGCTTGCCTATCAGTATTGCATTGATTTCAAGACCCGGTAAGAGATAAAATTCTAGCAACAACTAAACAGTAACATACTATAAACATCAACAATCCATCAGCATACTATCACTGAAGTCACTTGCAACACTCAGAAGCCGAAAAGATCAATATTAACACGAAAAGACTAACAAAAAGGGCAGACTTTCAAGTTGCAACTAAAATGTAAAAATATGAAAACGGGGTAGAAAGAATTTAGAGATTTGGAAACTAATATGTTTGTCTGTCACCAGAGGATTATTTCCACTCATACATGTTCAAGATTATCCCTAGCAAAGAAACCAAAAATGAAGAATAATAAAATAATTAGTAATAAAAGAACTATACTGTTTAATATTTTATGCGACTTTCAAGATTCAATTGGTTCATATCAACACGGATGACATTATGAAACCGAACTTTGGCAAATTCAAGGATTTTCCGACAAACCACACAAACTAACTTCTAAAAACACGGTGAGAGTGTAAGCCAATTCGGATGTCAAAAATTTCAATGGACGGCGTTGGCTAAAACACTTAACTATGGCAGAATCACCGTGCTAACTCTTGCTCTCTAATAACAGACAATATCGACCAGTACAATATGGTAAAGATAAACTGCCTTAAATGCGTAATAACATCTGGATAAGAAAAATAGACAAAAAGATACCTCAAATCGCGTTGAGACGTTAATATCTTCATTTCTGAACATAGTGTGAATAATATCCAGTTCTCTTCCAAGTTCCGGTCTCTTTATCCTCCAATTATCAGCTCTTCTGCACATAAATAATCTGAAAAATAAGAATCAAAATCCAAAATAAAACCACAAAAGTAAAGTAGAAAAGAAAACAAGTAAATATGTAGCCAACTATTAGAATACAACTAAGCAAAATCATACTGCCTCGTTTTGCATCAAAGAAAACTTCGGAAACCAAATCGCAAAAATCTGAGTGCTGCAATGGACCTAAAATAGGGTTTCTAGTTCAACTTTGCTTCATTTTTTCACACTTTCTCAACAACCAGAATGATGTTAACACAAATATGGAAAGTGAACATCAAAACAAGAAAACATAACAGTACATTAAGGATCCAAGCGATTACTTACAAGGAATAAACCAGCATTGAAGCGTGAACCGTAAACTCCAGAAAACAAACAAAAGCATCTTGTTTAAGTTCTCGAAAATTCTTAATCTGCAACACGGAGTAAAAACTGAAGAATCAGATCCGTCAACAAATCGTGATGGGAACAAGTAGAGAAATCTAGAAGAAAAAATAACAAAAACCTGTACCTTATGGGGGAACAAGTAAAGAAATCGAGAAGGAGCAAGAAAAGAACGGAGGGAATGAGTGTTTTATGGGGGAAACGAAAATATCTGAAATAGTTAGGGTCCTTATATAGCGTTGAGGTTGTGGGGGAGGAACGATGGTATTGGTATTTGGTATGCCCCCACTTGATCGGTTCACGTAATCAAAAATTAAGTCAATTAATCGGAGGTTAATTGTGATATTTATGGAGTTTGGCCTTTTTTTTTTAATATTTTAACATGTGACAGAGCGGTACACAGGTTTCGGAATCTCCTAGATGGCTTTTTCCATTTCGGGGACAGCTACTGCTTCCATGGCTGCAAGCATTATGGTTCCTTCTAGAGTCAGCTTCGGAGTTTTCATTATCGGCTCCCGTTCTCAATACCAAATATGAATCAGTATATTATTTTTCGGTGTGAACATCAAAAATTCAAATATGAAGTGAAATGTGAACATCTTTATTTATATTAAGGCATAAAATATTTTGACATCATTTAATATAATACATAAGCGAATTTATTTAAGATATTAAATTCAAAAGTATTTAATTTTTTAATTTTTATTTAATTTTTAATAATTAATTTTTAAAAACTTAAAATATTTTATTTATTAATTTTAATTAATATTAAGTATCTACTAAATATTATATAATAAATTTATCAGTCACATTAACAAAAATTAGTAAAGATAATATTTTAATTTAGATATAATTGCAAAAATAAAAAGAGGTCAGTTCTTTTATTGAGCCGGGATCTTCATCTTCGACTACACCGCCGCAGTACTAGAGCCGCCAGTGAAGCCGTGTGGCTAACTGGGTTAGGCAAACCTATCTTTACCAAGCGAAAGGATGAACAGAGACACGTTTCGACTTCCGCGCCTAGTTCCTTCCAACTACTAAAGGACACGTTTCGAAGTCCAAATCAATCACCCATGATCGTACGTGGATTAGCTCTTATAAAGCGCCTGATTCAAATAAATAAAAACAGAACACGTAGCAAGTGCCTTCCCCTCTCGTTTACTAATTTGTTATACCCAAGTTCTGAATTCTATACTCCCAAATCGCCACCGCTTTTTCGGGAGTATTAAGATATGAACAGTAAAATATTACGCTTCCTTTTCTTGTAGCTGGTGTTGGTCTGGTTGGGTCTTTTTAATTATTATGTTTAAAGAAATGTGTCCTTTTTATTCTTGCTTTGTTCAAAACTCTTGATTAAGTAGAAGATATTTAGGCCAAGTGTTGTGACGTGTACCTTAGATATTTGGCGAAGGGGGTGCTTTGAAGTCTGGTACATTTCTTCCTTTTTAATAGTTTTTTCTGTTCTTTTGTCACGTGAAAGTTCGATTGGGATTAACATGTTCTAGAGTTAACCATGTCGCATCAATGAGGATGTTGAGGCAATCAACCAATGAGACTGAGAGACATGGGAAATCGGATCTCTGTCTACGACTCAACTAGGTACCTCCCACATAAGTTCGATATAAAATCGCGCCTTTACCCAAAGTTAATAGAAGCTCCAACTGAACACTTTTAGAATTGAATAGATTGGGCATCCTCTCATTTCAGAATTTTATATTTTGAAAATTCTTATTTAATTCTATATAATATTATATAATTTAGTTTATTATATTTTATTTACTTTATCTATTTTTATTTAGAATAAGTTAATACTCAAACTTAAATATTTTTAATAAAGCAGATCAATTTTATTATTATTAAATAATACAAATTATTTTAAAATTTAACATATTTTTATTGAAGTATTGTATTTATCAGTTATATAAGTGAATAAAATATAATAAAATTACTTATATAATAATAATCATACATATTTCAAAATAGTTGGCCATAATATTTTTAGAAGCATATGTTATTGAACAAGCTGTCTTTCCTGAACTTTGGGTTCTTTTTATTGCAATAAACGACTTAGCAATATCCAGAAATTGAAGCTTTTGAGTGTTAGTAAGTGTTATGAAATAGGAGTGAGCAATGATTAATGTTATTTTATTCTTGTTTACATTAAATTTCTGAATACTATATCTGAAGATATTTATAAAGTTTATTCTATAAGAAAGACAATAAGCCTTGTAGCGATGTTCTTCGGCTATAAGATTATGGATAGAGTTCGTTCTTCTAGAAAATGGTTGAACTATGACGAGGAAATATCTACTAGGTATAGTCAAGGAGGTCAAGATATTTTGACACGTTTGTAACCTTGCAATTTTTAATACGCGCACTAAAAACCTAACTTTTCCTCTATTCCGTAAATAAGTACACATTTCAATCATTCACGTCGTTGAATTTCAAATGATAAAGAACCATAAGAATCACCACTTCCAAAACAGTAATATGATGCATGAACGCTCTATAATAGAGAATTTTTATAACCTTTTTTTTGTCAAAAGGAACATAAACTGATAAACGATGAGGCATCGTGTCGGAACCTGATTGGAAGCCTGTTTCGACGTAAAAGGCTGAGCACATCTCTGTCGGCGAGAATGCAACAACACGAAGCATTTGCTTACGTCCTCCGACTTCTGGAAGCATACCAAGTATTCTCGACGTGACTAAATTTATAACTAAGCATAGTCGTATTGATCTAAAACACGTTTCCGTGTTTACCATTATAAGTTACAAGTGTATTAAGATTTGAATCCTACCAAACTAATTACCAAGTGTTCTCGACGTGACTAAATTTATGATTATGCATAGTCGTACTGATCTAAAACACGTCTCCGAGTTTACCATTAAAAATTACCAGTGTATTAAGATTTGAATCCTACCAAACTAATTACCAAGTGTTCTCGACGTGACTAAATTTATGATTAAGCATAGTCGTATTGATCTAAAACACGTCTCCATGTTTACCATCATAAACGCCAGTACTAAAATTGAATCCTACTAAAGTAATTATGCTAAACTATTAATGATCAAAATTAGGAAGTATCGTATCAACGTTCATAAATAATAAACCATAAATAGAACTATCGAATTTTAAAAGTTTGAGTATTGTTGTATAGCTTTTTAGTTCGGATGAACGTACTTCAACTATTGAATATGTTGAATTATTTCAGAATAAATATGTTTTATAATTTCAAATATAGTTTCCTATTTATTCTATCATTAATATTATTGACATTGAATAGAGTATCACGCAGTGAGATCTCATTCTATATCACTAGACATGCGATTGAGGAGAAAGATATATCGGAAATAATATCCTTTCTATTTATTTAAGAGATTGACCAGAGGTATAGATGGAATGTAGATCATACAAATCATGTAAAGTGCTAATTGATAGCTATAGGCGGCAGTAAGTTAAGGGGTAAATTCCTCTTGTAAATTATATATACACATCGTCTGTGATGATGAATAGATATAGAAAAATTTTCTCAATATCTTTTTTATAGTATCAGAGCATCGTTTCTGGTGGCTCTGAAAAATTTTATTTCGTCTTCATCTATCTTCATCAAAGAATGCGATTATGGATTCTTTAAGTCCATATTTCTTGCATCATTCTGACCAACCTGGATACCTACTTGTTTCAGAAGAGCTGAATGGTTCAAACTACCCTACATGGAGCAAATCCATGATACACGCCCTCACAGCCAAAAACACGGTTGGGTTTATCGACGGGACGGTAGATCCGCCATCAGAAACCGAGCAACCTTCTGAATATGC
>JANQBM010000002.1:3889153-3899839 GCA_025594535.1 Erythroxylum domingense | reverse complement strand
GGAGGTGGGAACTGAGTAATGGCAGTCGGCAGAGGCACTGCTCGTTATTTTGTCGTCTGAGAAATAGCAAGCGGATTTTTGCTTCTTCAGTTGGAAGGTGGGGGACCCCCACCGCCACAGTCATGAACCCCCTGCTCCTACACTGCCTAGCTCCATTATCATCATTCTCAATTCACGGCTTGTTTTGTCCACAACTGCATATGCCTTCTCAGTTCTCTTCTTCATGTTTGTTCTTATTCGTCTGTCTATGTCTGCGGTACTTTCCAACTGCATATTGTTTTCCTCATCATCTCCAATTGAATTGACATATTTTGTTCGGTTCAGTATAGTTTTGTTCAAAATAAACAAATTTAAATATGAGTTTTAATTTAAGAAAAACCGATTTAGTTTAATTCAAATAAATTAAAATAATATTATTTTGACACAATTTGATTCTGACCATATGTAAATTACAGATTTGAAAAGTAGCAATGCTTTTTTCTTTTTGGTACGGAAATTTATATAATGAGGAATAAAAGGTAAAGGTTTCATAAGATACATTGTAAAAAAGAGAAAAAGCACAGAAAGAAAGGAAGGCTATAAAAAATTGCTGAGGAAAATAATTTATCTAAAATTTTAGAAGTGAAGCGTGTAAAGAAGAGGAATATATGTGATACTCCTAATAAGCAAAAAAGAATATTAGTACGATTAATTATTCTCTTAGCTTTAAGAAATAAGTTTAATTATATTGCACTTTTTTAAAATTTTAAATTTAAAGGATATTTTATTATTTTTATTCATAACTCTAGAATGATATAATTTCAATATTATATTATTTTAAATAATAGCATAAATAATAATAAAATATGACGGAAAGGAATTATATAATGTATAAGCAATATTATTCAAAATATAATCCATGTATTTACATTTTCTCTATCACTCACTCATGTATTTAATTCATAAGGTCACGGGTTCAAGTAATGCAAATAATCTCTTTGTATAAGTTGCTGACATTATTATGACCATCTTCACGTTCTCGTAAAATTGGGAGTCTTGTGCACTGAATACTTGCTTTTTTTTTTTCACTCACTCGTGCATTTCGTCAACTTTAGAAATAACACGTCGAAAATTACCTAGATAAGAAAATTACTTTAAAAGGTTATCATTACTAACCCAAAAAAAAATCATTTTACACAAATAATGTTTCTTATTATTTATATTATATTAATAATGACTGTTAATATATATTTATTAATACAAATAAATATATTTATAAGTAGAAAAGAGAATCAATTAGGTTAGACATCTTATATAATTGGAAGTATGTCTTAAACACCATTTCTACATGTTTTTAGTACAACATGAAGAAAGTGGAAATCAAGGGAAGCTTAAAAGGAAATGAAACAGAAGAAATGAAAGTGAAGATCAGTTTGTTCTACTACAAAGTGGGTCAAAATGGATAAAGTGATCTCTAATCAAAGAAGGGTTTGTGTAGTAGAAGATATCAATGGGTCTGTTTCAAGTGAAGTTGACTTCACCAGCTCATCGTTAATGCACAGTATCTCTTCAAGATTACCAGCAAGCTCTGTTTTTTTTGCTGCTGGTAATGAAACTGGTAATGGTGATGGAGGAGTAACAGTTACCGAAGTTTGTGTGAGCTCTCTTGCTCTCTCTACTTGAACCAGCCAGTCTGTTCTGCATAGAACATAAAGCATCAGCATGGCGCATGAAGCTTGAGCTGCAAGCAAGCCGAGCCAGAGCCCAGGAAACCCCATTTTGAATACAAACCCCATTAGTATTGCCACTGGCATACCAACCAAGTAGAAAGACCCCAAGTTGATGTTAGCTCCAATGGTAGGCCTAGCACTGCCTCTCAAAGCCCCACAACCAGTTGTTTGTGGGCAATTTCCAAGCTCACAGAGACCTGCGATGGGCAATGCTATGGAAGTGAGTTCGAGAATCTCAGCGTCGTTAGTAAAAAACTTGCCCCATTGATGCCTCATCAATGTTGTGAACAACAAGGCCAAGAGACCTAACACCACTGCACAGGCCAGCGACACTAACATGGAAATGCGCGCTCTCGCCGGCCGATTCGCCCCCAACTCGTTACCAACTCTTGTTGAAACTCCGAGGCTGAGAGCTGATGGGAAGACATAAACTAAAGATGTTGTCTGGATAAGTATTCCCATTGAAGCTATGGTGGCTCTGGGGTTAAGAAGCAGACCACATAACATGATCATGAATTCATACCACCACCACTCGAGGCATACAGAGACACAAGTGGGGATTGCAAGACCTAGCAGAGATGACCAGCCTCTAAGACAATCCATGCTTGGAGAGACCCAAGAATCTTTATATACACCAGAGAAGTACATGAAGGAAATGAGTAAGAGGAAAAGATTGAAGTTAGTCCAAATCATGGCTATGGCTACTCCTGCAATACCCAGTTTGAAGTGGACGACAAGAATGAAATTTAAAGGTACATGGAGAAGAACAGAGATGGCTGAACAGTAGGTTAATGGTAATGTGATGCTTTGTGTTCGAAGATATACGCGAAGAGGGTGGAGAAGTGAAAGGAAGAAGAGGTCCGGAATGGAGAAAAGAATGAAAGTGTGTGCAACAGATGATATATCATGATCTTGGCCACACCATAAGAGAATTCTCTTCATGTTTAGCCACATGAAAGAGATGGGAACAGAGGCCGAGAGGAGGAGAAGAACAGTTCTTTGAAGAGTGAGTCCGAGAAGCTTCATTTGTTTGGCCCCATAAGCTTGTCCACAAATGGGCTCCATTCCCATGGCTAGTCCAGAGATGACAGAGTAACCGGTGATGTTAGCGAAACCGATGGATAGAGAGCCACCAGCCAGCTCGAGCTCACCAAGATACCCTAAAAAAAGCATGGAGATCATTGCTCTTGAATACAGAATAAGACCAGTCATTGCTGTTGGTCCAGAGATCCTTCCTATGGCTTTGATTTCCTCTGAGGCCTGACATGGAAGCAGAAAAAAGGGCAACAAGAAGGCAACGTTAGAAACACAAAATTGAGTACGAAGAACACGCCCTTTTGTTACATGTTCATCAAAACAATTAAAGGTTGGTTCTTTTTGTTTCTTTTGTTTTTACCTCAGAAAGGGTTGGCCATCTATTTAGCTCCTCCTGATCATCGGTATAGAGATCCATGGCTTTGTCGGGAATAGAGAAACGGGTAGTGGGAGAGCATTGAAATGAGGAAGGAGAAGAAGGTTTTGGGTTGCACATGTCGGCTATAGCTAGTATTTTATTAGATAAGAAAAAGAAAAAGGCTTAACGAGATTGAAGAGCAAGATATATAAACTTGTTGGGTTGGGAGGGAGAGAGTTTCTTGTTCTTGTTTTGTTTATCACAGGGTAGTTCTGGATACCTGTTAAGAGGGTATGCAGCTCATATATATACATGAAGAAATCAGGACCTACAGCTACGTTGTGCTTTGTGAAGTTACGTGAAGAGAATTAGAGAAGGCTGCGAAAAAGTGGCTACTACTGTTACTATTGAAAATTCCTAGACCTTTTGTCTTGTGGGGGCCGATCCTCTTCAACACTCGTCTTCTCTCGCTCTAAAGCACCTGTAATCATAATTAGTTGAAAGAAAAAGAAAGGTGAAGTGAGTAAGGACAGGAAAGAAAGTGTAATGTAATTGGGGTTTAGTTATGGTAATATTAATCCAATTAATGAAGTTAATCTTCTTGAGTTTGTCAAGTGGAGTTGTGCTGTGCACAAGGGATTGGGAAAGGGCAAAAGCAAATTCGCTTCCTCGGCCTCAATCACCACCAAGTTGTGAGTTAGGAGATATGTCTCATATTCTAAGGCAGGTTATGCATATGCTATATGCCAATTCCTTACACAACCCATGCGATTTAACACATCCTTAAGCATATATACGATCGATCCTTTCGATTATCTGAAGCCCACTTGAACATGAAAACATCTCTTGACTATTTGCCCAATTTGAGAGGTGTCAAACTTTCAGTACAAAAACAGGCCCTATCTGTTTCGTCTGTAAACTTAAAAACAGCTTATGCTCCATAAACAAAGCTTCAAGACATCTAGGGTAGAAGTAGAACATGTGAGAAAAATGTATTGATGATGCTACAACTTTTGTAAGTAAGAAAAATTTAAAAAGGTCCTTTTATATTCATGGGATTTTGTGGAGAGTAGGTGCATGGGACCACAAATTAGTTAATGGGGGAAGTGACAGTAAAATGGCAGTATAGAGAAGAGGCAGATGGAAGGAAGGGAACAAACAATGAAGAGAGAGACCAAATAGTAATATGTACGTGCTTCAATTGCAACCATTTAATTCGTATCCTCTTTCTCACAACAGAGACGAGGGACTGTCTCTCTGTGGGGGTGAAAGAAGAGGCTCTTTGCCTGGAGACATTAGAGAAGTAAAAGCCAACCTTATCCATGATCAGCACAGAAACAGAATAGAGCATGCAATTGCAATTTCCAAGTTCTGTGTCTTTTTCTCTTTTAATTTTTTAATCTTTGGCTACAGCCACCCCCAATAGCTTCTTCAGAAGAATAACTTTTTTTTGTTTCTTTTTCTCCTAGTTTTCAATGTATATAGTGGAAGATATTACTTCCCTGAAATCCATACCCACCCCTCCAATGTCAGATTCCATGTGTCTCCACTCTCCAGCATAATAAGCTGCTGTGCATGAGAGCAACGTGTCATGACAAAAACCAGTGGACAAGAACAAGTTGTGTCAAGATAAACAAACCAATGAAACCCGTAGAAAAATAAGGAAGAAAAAAAACAGTGCATAAGTGTTTGATGGTATGAAACTGAAGAACCAAACCCAATTTCGAATTTTATCATCCTAATCGGAAAGTAGGGTTCACAATAACGTGAGAACCCGATTGAATGTTGTGAATATAGAGAATTTTACTTTTAGGATCACGTAGCGATGCCAATCTCACTGTGTCTGATCAGAAAATCATGTCATACACACCAAGTTGTTTTCATAGTGGAGGTAGAGTAGAATTTTTCATGGCAGAATAATAAACAAAAAAGTAGAACACGAATGGTCAAATGCAAGTTTCAACGAAGGAAAGGAAATGAAACAATGACGAGACCTTTCGACGTTTATGAAAATAGAAAAGATTATACGAGTCCAGAAAATCTGATAAATTCTCGGATTCCATGCTTCTCACCTTCCCCTCTTCTTTCCTGAAAAGGGTTGATGCCTAATTTCAGAATAAGTCACAGACAGGCGAATGGAGATGTCAAGAAGTTCTTAAATTTTGGTTTTTATTCTTTTTAGCTGGATTCTATGTCTTCTTATATGAATTGATATTTTTGCTTAGCTACAATCTTTCCATGGTCTTATCCCATTTCTCTTCCTAAAACTCCCACTACCTTGTACCCAAACATGCATAAACAGTTGCATGCACACAGGCAAGCATTTCCAGTGTCTCAAGCATGGGTACCAAAACTATAATTGATGTGTTGCACAACAATCATATTATGTTAGTTTTTCAATAGGCGATCTTTTGACTGTCCTGCCATCTCTTCATTTAAGAAAGCTTAAATAATGAGCAACTAAACGATGTATTTAAATGATTCTCAGACCTTAACAGAAGGCAGTGCATGGGGCATTGAAAGCAAAACAGGCTATCTTAGATATTGAGCAGTGCAATGAACACAAGAATTTATTCCTAGGTTCAGAGGCACGTAAGGTCATTGAAATAAATAACAAAGGATGCTTTCCACAGAAATCAATCATTCTATTCCGAAAAGCACAGCATCAAAAAGGCATGTCTCCATCAAGGTTACAATCGCACAACTAACGCACTAATTGTTGGCCACCAAGCACTATTCAAAACATTCATACAGCAAAATTCAGGCACACAATGCTAAGAAACTCAAATACATCATGCTTGGACGGTTGGACCACCAGGAGGTAATAAAAAAGGATTGGAAGAATTTATTTTCCCATGAGAAGTTTGTCTCGATCAATAGAAACTTATCTTGGTTGGTACAGTAGTCTTCGGAAGTAATCTTCAGCTTCATTTTCCTTTCCATGGAAGCAGGCGGGCTCTTCCACATATACGAAGAGAATTTCGATAGCCTCTCATATTTCCCATCTTCCACATACAGCTATGGTATTTGCAATACTTTACCATGGTTCATATCGCAGCTTTCTGTACATATAATAAGCCTGAACTGTTTCTAAGACATGCAGAGTGCACAACAAATTGAATCCTTAAGAGTCAAATCTTAGGAATTTCCTCACTGTCTTAAAGAAGGTCCGATGAGCATGGCCTTTCTAAATCTTAACAAATTCCCAGAACTTCAAAATTTTCCATGAAATCCCCTATTTTCTCAAAATTCTGTCTCCACTTTGGTAAATAAAACCATTGCTGCTCGGATCCCTACTCCAGGACACTGGCAACCATGATGCAATAAAATTAAAACCAAGGAGTTCTAATAACTTGCAGGCCAAAGAAGTAAATAAGGCCAAAAGACAAAAGATATTGGGTAAGGAAGACAATAAGTAAAAAACCTCAATTACTCGGAGTTGAATACAGCTCCTCGCATAAATTAGCACTATGATGCATTCTGGTCTTAACTGTCATCTGGAAAAAGTGCAAGAAAATACCTCATCTGATGGCTCTGGGCTTTTGAGCAATAGACCGAGGAATACCCAAGATGGCTATAGTTCCAGCACTAAAGGCTGCAACGGCTCCAACAGCAAACGCCGGTGAGTTTCCACCACCAAACAGTTGATCCCATGGTCCACTTCCTACTGACACAATGACCTGTGTTGATTAATATTGTCTCAATCATAAAAGTTGTTAGGTGGAGAAATTGTTATTGTAAACAGAAACAAAGTGCTCAACGGAAAATTCAAATAAGCTGATGCTAATGATTGCAAGACTAAATCCTTTGAAATCAGGCTGTTAAAGAAATTATTTCCATGTAAAACTAAATCCAATTGTACAACTAACTTAACAATCTTAGATAACATTGCATTGAATATCTCAAGGAACATGAAATCTAGAATTTATTTTGTGAACAAACATAATGATATTATAATGTAATGCATGTAACTCTAAAATGTATTGTTCGCAGCAAATCGCAAAAGGGGACATGGAATTTCTACATCCTTTCTTGAAATTCTTCCAATAAGCAGTTTGGCATCCAGTGATAATCTAATTTTACAAATGACAACCCTCCTAGCCCTTCATCTTATCAGAAAAAACGAGTATATACTTTTATTTCTACTAAAAACTCCTTTTCTTTTTCAAGGAAAAGGACAAAAACATGCACCTATTATCAGCCCATCCCAAACCCCATACACATGCATGTGTGTAACATGAGAGGTACCTGTGGGATTACAATTGCCAAATTGAGAACACCCATTGACAACCCTGCAAAACACAATCATGAAAACAAGCAGTTATAGAGCCGTTCCCAACAACAGATAAAGTTGAGCAACAAAATAAAGAAATTCAACCTTGGCCAAGTCCAAGATGTTCAATACGTGAGGAAATTAAGGCATATGGAACACTATAAGTGATCTGCAAGGAAAATATCCCAATGACAACGATATCAGTTTCCTCCTTGATTAACAGAAGAATGTTACACCTAAAATGTAGGCAATACCAATACAAATTGTAATCTAAGTTTATTCATTGAATGTAACTATTCTAAAGTTTTTCTATTGTTTAACTTACATTGACTAAGGTTAAATTTTTAGCAATTATTTATTGAAAATGTGTAATTTTATATCATGCTTCATGCGCATATAAAAGGGTTATTATATTCATTCAATTTCATATTAGATACTTATTATGCATTTACAAATATATATAGATATAAACAAAGACAAGATAACTGATCAGATAAATAAAAAGTAGCTGGACAATAATATGTAAGTTGGAGTTGTACTTTTAATTCTATAACTGTAAATGAAGCTTTTCACAAACATTAGACCATCAAAATTATATCCTAATCAAAGATTATAATGCTATATTATAATGAAAGATTGACCTCTTGGAAAATCAAATTTATACATAGCGTCAAACTTCCAACACCTTGTAAAAAGAAAGAAAAGGAGAAGTACTAATATAATACAGAACTAGTTAGCTAATTAGAGAGCCGTTCACTGACCTTGTTTTCTCTCAAATGGTAAAAGTTCTTGTTATCTTCATATCTCCTCTCTCTTTTGTAGGGAACCAAGCAGAATTAAGCAAATGCAGAGTCTATAATCCCCTTGAGCTATTAATTCTTATGGACTATCATTTTCATACCAAATTCTAATAAAAAATCCAATATAGAAATCGGGATCTAGGGTTTTGTAACCTATTAGACTTGATATGTACTACCACCATGTCAACTTTATAAGGAGAAGAAATGACCTTATAAGTATAATCAAAAAACTTCAGTTATCATCCCAATTATGAACATTTTAAGGAGTTATTACAATTAGCATTAACTAGGAGAAGAGAATAAAATTTTAATGTTTGAAACTAACTTGTAAATTTAGGTTTTGTTTGATAACCAGTAATAAAAAAGTGGGAATGAAAATGCAACTTTTATTCTTTAACTTTTACTTCTTTAATTACTATTAATAGATGAAATAAAGAATTAAAAAAATTAGAATGAATTCTAAACAATCATAAACTTTTATTCGGTGTAGGTATAAGTTAGAATGAAATATCAGGAACTAGAGATAAACAGTGAGCAAGATTATTAGAATATTTATCAAAATATTTTAGTATATTGTGAGGATATTAATTCTATTCAATTATTATTATCAAAACCATATATTACACTCTTTTATATTTAGTTTTTTAATAATTATCTTATTTTATTTTATTAATACCATATTAAGTATATAGTTCTCTAATTTTATTCTTATCATAAAAATTATTCATAATTATTTAAAAATAATAATTTTATAAATCATTCAAAAATAATTTTGATTAATTACTTATAAAATACAAAACATTTTGATTAATTATTTACAAAATAAATCATATAATAAGTAAATATAAGTAAAAAAAATTAATTATAATTCCTAATATTTAATATTAAATACTAGTATAACTATGAAATTATTAATCACATTCTTAGTGATTACATACCAAACACATATAATCAGTAATTTCATTCATAATCTAATTCTTGCTTTCTATTCTCATTCCTATGTTTTTATTCCGATTCCTTCATTACTGTTTACAAAATGGGGCCTTAGTTATTCATGCAATATTAGTAATTAAAGATTTGGAATACACCTAAGAAGAACTAATCCTTTATGGCATTTGTTTAAAATGAACCTTAGGTGGCATACATGTAGAGAAATACTCTGATTGTTTCTTTTTTCACACACCCCAATGCACTTGGGGGCTCAAATACTGATGTTCCGCTAAGGAAAATCTTACATTTTTCACATATTCAAGAATAGCAGTTTAAATTTGCATTCTGCCACTATAAGATAAGGTAGCTCAGTAGTGCTGAAGACATGGAAATCAAGTAACCCTGGACAGCAAAGGCTACGGAGAAGCCAACAGCGAGGAAAACACCTATCTTAAAGTATCATCTTACAGTATGAGTGTTCAAGCTGCAATACTTCTGGAAAAAGAAAGAACATTTTAGTAGAAGGATCTAGATACTTACAGCCAGTGGAAAGCCAAGAATTGCAAAGATAATCAATGCTGCAGCCACGATACTACTCCGTGGCAGGTGATGCCCTGTGTAGCCCATAAGTTTTGTTGCATATGAGAGCATGAGCATAGAAAAGAAGCAAAGAGCCATAAGTATATTTGAAACCCCCCAAATAAAACCAGCTCCCCACTTTCGACACAGCTTCTCCATGAACAGAGATGTTAATCCAAGGATGAATGAGTTCAAGACCAAACCAAACGCACCCATTCTGACACCAGAATCATAATTGTTTCCTTCATTAGGTTTACCACCATAAACTTCTCGACCCATCCAGTCAGTATCAAAGAGAAGAAATGGAAACCAACCAATCCAATTCAGAGCAGTGACAAGTAATATTATCCAAACAGACCATGAGAAGTATTGGAAGGTTCCAAACAGTTCCCATAAGAAAGCCTCTTGTTCATGGCATGACTCTACTGAAGCTTCTTCCACATAGGGCTGAAATCTGTCTGACAAACCTAAAGGCATCTCGGGAGCAGCCGTGATGCTTAGATATGTAGTAATCATCATAAAAATAATATCAAGATAGAATGCAGACTTGAGATTGGCACAGTCGGCATTACATGCAGAGGTAACTGTAAAAGGAAAAATCCGGAACCAGCCACTGTATGATCCAGTAGAATAGCCAAGTACATTACCAACTGCCATGAATAGTGAGAAATAAGCATTTGCTACTCTAGTCCTTCTGTGATCCTTTCCTAACATGGCAGAGGAATCAAAATAAGAAAAATGCCAAGTTTTAGCTAAAACTTTCATTCTTTTATACAAATATTTGCAATCACAAATAAGAATTGGAACTTCAACAGAAAAACCAACCGGATCCAGATAAAGAAACGAGATATCCGGAAAAAAAAAAGGAAAAGTAACTAGACAAATGCTTTTTATTATTAAACTCAGTGAAAGAAACAATAATTGACTGAATGCATTTCAAACATTTCTCTCCATCCAAATAAGTACCTACTGTTTACTGGAACAAGAAATTCTAAATTCCTC
>JANQBM010000002.1:3837811-3848540 GCA_025594535.1 Erythroxylum domingense | reverse complement strand
GCCAAAGCCAAATCAACGTCCAGTGCTTTTTGAGGAGTGACTGAGTGGGCATCTTTGCTTTGCACAACCATCATGGATCACTTTGTTCTTTCCTTGTTCCTTCCAAGTTCCAATCTCTGCATCCTACTCCCTCAGATTCCCATCAATAATTTCAGCTGGGCTCACTTATAAAATCACTTTTTTGGGCTTTTCCTTCCTCTATGGCCCATCATCAATGTACATGAGTATGACATTTGACATGCTACTTTGGTACCTGTTCACCTTCTTCTATGTTGATCTTATCTTTAAAAAAATTAAAATATATAATTAAAACTTTAAATTAATTTTAATTTATTAATATTCAATAATTTAATTTCAATCTTGAATTTAAGAGGGTCAGATTAATTTAATTAAAATAATAAAAATGAATTAATCAAAATAATATCCAGATAACCATTTCTCTTTGACAGTCAATGTTCAATTTCTACGTAAGCCTTAGCCTATTCTTTTCTGTTAAAGTTCTTCAAGTCTCGTGTCAACTCAGGTCTCATTTCAGATCCTGACAAGTTTTACTCAGAAATTGATAGGAACAGAAGGTCTTTATCCATACATCATATACATGTGGTCCTTCCAGATGAGAAATCGTAGCAATGATGATCCTACGTGGATAATAACCGATATAAGTGCATTATTGTACTTTTTCCATGTAGCTTGATTAGTTTATTATGAGATGTACCGATTTTTGGAAATTGGAATATGGTCCCTACTCTTGTAGTGCGAATTTCCCTATAACGATCGTCGAGGAGAATATATTTTCCCACTTCCACACACTCAAAGCATTTTATACTCTCTATCCTATCTCCATTTAACAAGAATCCGAATGAGTTTTAAAGTGTCTGACTTCAAGTGATTTCTTATACATACACGTGTTGCCCCAATGCAAGTTTTGCGTGCCTCTTAAGAGGTCAACTCAGTTAATAAGTATGTGCGGCCGACATAGTGTCATAATATAAATAATAAAAGAAATTATGTTATTCTTTAAGTGATTGGTGATTAATAAATATAAAATTAGAGAAAACCGAAGAAAATGACCCTTTGATTTTTGGAAGATTATATATACTAATACTACTCCTAAATAGGAAAAAACATTAGCTATTGCCCTATACTTAACCTCCGCAAAAGGTTTGGACATAACACTTTATTTCTTCATCTTCCATAAGATTGATGATCGACAGAGCATCACAACATAGCTAGTCACTGAGCAATGTGAAACATGACAACTCGCCCTATTTGACTTGCATAAAGTTCAGAGTCGTAAATTACTGTCATCTTAAAAGAGAATACCCTGACCTAATTGCCTTTTAATATAACGCATACCATATATAGTCGCTTCAAAATACTCATTATGTGGTGTTTGAGCAACTACAACATAATATGAACCGCGTACAAAATTTTGAGCCAAGTGATTATGAGATAGATGAGACATCCTATTAGTCGTGCACAAAGTCTCAAGTTAAGCAAACTTCACCATCGGCCAAGCCTAGATGATGACCTTGCTCAATCAGAGTGTTCATCGATTTGCTTCCAAATAGTCTTGTTTTGGACAATATATCCAAAGCATATTTTCACTAACACAAGAATTCCTCTGTGGACGAACGAGCCACTTCAATCCTTAAAAAATACTTCAATACTCCCCAAATATTTAATATTGAAGCATTTATGTAGGTACAACTTAAAAGTTAAACAAGCCACTATATTGTTTCCTTATCAAAATGATGTCATCCATATATACCAATAATTTAAAAAATACACTGTCTTTTTAAAAAGTAAAAAATGAATAATTTGCTCGAGAATGAACAAAACCATACCTCTTTAGCACTTTGGTCAACTTGGTGAACTAATTTTAAGCAGCCTGCACAACCCATAAATTGACGTGTGTAATCGACAGACGTTGTCTTCTTGACCTGTTCTAAATTCATAAGGAAGCTTAATGTATACTTCCTCTTCCAAATCGTCATATAGGATTACGTTCATAACATCTATTTGATGCAACTCCTAATCTCGCACAACTGGTGCAGACAGAAAAATATAAATGGTCTTGAGCTTGGTAATTGAGCAAATGTCTTGTGAAAATTAAGACCTTCATTTTGTGTGAAACCTTTTGCTATCAATCGTGCCTTGTATCGCTCAGCTGTTTCATTTGACTAATAATTGATCTTACAATCAATTGACTTCTTTTTAGGTGACAAAGTTTCTAAAGACCATGTATTTTTCACTTCAAAGGTGAGAATTTCTTGGGCCATTGCATCTCGTCATTTACACTTTTCACAATCTCTACATAGCTCCTAGTCTTAACCTTTGAGGTTATGGCCACTAAAAATGCCCAATAACCTTGAGAAAAATTATCAAACATCATATAATTCACTAAAGGATAAGGAGTACCTAAGGAGCTTTTATATTATGGTGGCATCAGAGAGGGGGAGAAATTATAGCTAAAAATGGCCTCGAACTTCCTGTAATGGCAGAATAAACAACACAGTCCTGTATCCAAGTCGGTTGACGAGTCATTCATTACAATCTACTCTCTATTGCTTGAGCTCTACTACTCTTCTAGTGAGAACTATTGCTTGCCCTTTAACTCTAGATTTTCACTCGATTTTGTCTTCTCTCTCATCACTCATCTCTGGCATAGCAAAACTTTCTTTAAAGTAAAGATTAATATCCTGAATTTGACGCTCAATCTGTTCATTACTTTGAGCAAAAGGAAAAATATTTTTATGAAATAAAACATTATAAGAATTAAAAAATCACCCTTTTTGAGGTCATAAAGCCTCAAGCTTTTTTTCTCATATGGGTATCCTACAATGATACATCACCTGCTTCTAGGCTCAAATTTATCCTTTAGTCTTAGATCATTATGAGCATAACACAGGCAACCATACACTTTAGCATGTTTGTAGGACGATGTAACACTAAACAAAATCTCATGTGGTGATTGTTTGTTCAATTTAACAGTCGACGTTCTATTTATCAAATAAGTCGTAGTCAAAGCACATTCATGCCAAAAATGAACAAGTAAAGTCGTTTGAAATTGCAACGCCCTTGCTTCCTCTAAAATATTCCTATTTTTACATTCTACTCTCCCATTTTGTTATGGTGTATTCGTGTAACTAGTTTTATTCATAATACCCTTCTCTTTATATAATTCTCCCATTGACCCTGAATCAAACTCTAACCCATTATCGCTTCTTATGCACTTTAAAATCTTCCCAAATAAAGTGCGACCAATTTGAAAAAATCTATTAAGCATCGATTAGCCTTACTTTTTTCTTTCAGTAAATAAACTCCAAGTGCACAACTATAATCATCCGCAATAGTAATAAAATAGTTTACCCCATAAGATGCGTCTTATTATAAAATCCTCATAAATCACAGTAGATAAGATTGAAACAACTTGCAGCATTGTTAATACTCAATAATAAAGGAAAACTTGCTCGAAAACAAGCATTACAAATATTATTGTTCTTAAAATATATCCTACTAATATCAGTAATAAAATATAAGTGTTGACTTGACTAATGTCTAAGACGTTGATGCTAGACTGTGAAGGAGTCCACTCTCTTTATCTTCACAGTCGAATGCAAACCTATATACTTGAAGTGGTTGACCCCTCTAAAGCTCACTCACTCCAATAGTCCAATTAGCATCATGGAGGAACAATCTTATATTACACAAAGCTCGTTAGTGAACATAATTTGACAATTTAACTCAGTAATCAACTAGCGTAGGGAAGTCCAATTACAAGTCAAACTAGGCATATAAAGGACATTAATTAAAGTCACATCTTGACTTAATATGATTCGACCCATCATTTTCGAAATGGTCTTTAACTCTATTTTCCAAAATTATTAGCAGAGTTGTTGCTTCTTTGACATTGCACATCAAATCCAAGCAACTTGTCATATGATTAGATATGCCACTGTCCAGTATATATATATAAGCTTTTTAGAATCCTTTACAAAAAGTTTCTTAGAGTTATCACGATTTAGAAGTGTTAATAATTTCAGAAACTGTTTGCTTTATAGGCCTGGAATGTTGCTATTGCTTTCAAAATTTCCTTGTGCGATATAAAAAGCTTGAGCCCTTCCTAGGGCTCATTCACCTCCTGAGTTGTCCCACTCTCGATTGTGGGCTGACGCAGTTCAATTTTAGCCTCGTGGCCCTCTCCACCAAATGGGATTGCTGAACACATCAAAGCACTTTGAAACTTTATGGCTAGTCTTTCTATAGTGATTGTCCAACCTGAAGACCAAACTTTGGATTGGTCATTTGCTGCACCACTAAGGCCATCACCTCAACTTGTTCTTCCTAGCCTCGAACAATAAATTTGTGGCGCTCTTCTCTAGTAATCAAGGCATAAGTCTTACTGGCAGTAGGCAAAGGATCCATACTATGATAGAGAAAAACTAAAGAGACAATTTTTTTTTAAAAGTTTGAAAGATTACATATATATATATAGACACACACACACACACAACCATATATGTAATCAATACTACTTTCAAATAAGGTAAAACATTAATTGCTACTTAAGATAAAGTAACTCCAATTTACAATTGTATTTCCAATAATATAAAACAATAACAACAACAACTAGTGATAGTCTCACTAAAATACCGGATTTGAGGATGTCCAGTAATATGCAACCTTATTCCTACAAAGTAGAGAGATTATTTCCAACAGACCCATATGTAGTGCAAATTAACAATAATCCAAAATATAAATAAATACATATAACCATACATATAAACATATGTATTATAATACATATATAACACGGTAAAGATTAACAATACAAGATAAATTAAGTAAATAAATATACAAAGTAATAAAAAAGAGACAAGTACAAGAATAAATTACATCAACCATTCCGATAAAGTAAATAGAATAAGTAAAAAATTACTCATGCTAAATAATTAGGAGAGAAGTACTATTTAATCAAAATATTAAGGATATTTATAAAACAAATGACTCGAACAAGAAAGTTTAGAGGACTTAAGAAAACGATAAAGACCTCTCTACATGAGTTCATTTATTTGTATCTTAGTAAATTGTTGCAGGTCATGTTCTCAATAAATTCCAGCAAAGTCATTTTATTCTTGATCACTTCAACCAAATTCTTTTTAGGCCTTTCTTTTTTCCTCTTACAGTCTCTAAGTGTTATTTTCTCACATCTTCTCACTAAAGCGTCAAGGGTGTTTCCTTTTCACTTGTCCAAACTACCTAAGTCTCGTCTTTCTTAATTTATCATTGATACTCAGCACCCCTAGTTTGTCTTTTACCAATATATTCTTAACCTTATCTCCTCTAGTAAGGTTACACATCCAACGAAGCATCCTTATCTTTGCCACCATTAGCTTATGAATATGCACTTGTTTGATGGGTCAACACTTCGCTTAGCGTAGTCAGTTTAATCGCTAAATGATATAGTTTATCTTTGAGCTTGAGTGATATCTTCTTGTCACATAAAACTCCTGATGGACTTCTTCATTTAAGCCACCCTGATCTGGTATAATGGACTATATCTTCATCGATCTCTCTATTGCTTTGAATGATAGACCCTAGGTATATAAAACACTATTTATGTGGTATAACTTCTAAACTAATCTTTACCTCCACATCGAGATCCACCCTATGGCCCAAAAATATAAACTCTTAAGTGTTCAGTCTTAGTCCTGCTCAATTAAAAACCTCTCTATTGTAATGTATTCGTCCAACATTCTAACTTGACATTGACTCACTTTTTTGTCTCATCCATTAAAGACAATATTGTCAGGAAATAATATACACTAAGGCATATCCCTTTGAATATTAGTGGTGAGCTCATCTATCACTACTACAAACAGAAAAGGACTCAATAAGGAATCTTGGTGTAACCCAATGTCGATAGAAAAATTTTATGTATCATCCCCTATTGTCTTTACATTAGTCTTTACCCCTTCATACATATCTCTAATAATCTTATATAAGACAAAAGAATTCCCTTAGCCTCTAAACATCTCCACAAAATTTCCCTGGGTATCCTGTCATATGCCTCCGTTAAATCAATAAAAACGATCAGTAGATTACTTTGTCTTTCCTTATAATAATATGCATAACAAAAATTTTTAATTTACAAATAATTCTTTATTTAATAATAATTATCACTAGTAACTTTTAAATAATAATTCTATAATTAATCTTTATTATTAATAATATTTATTTGTTAATAAACATAACTTAAATTATTTAGTGTAAGTATTTTTTTAGGCGTGGTTTAAATGGTTAAAAATAATTTAAAAAGTTTTTACATGTCAGTGTCTTAGGGTTAATTATAGAAAAATTTTCAAATTTTACTAACATTGGTAATACTAGCTTAAACTTTAAAAGGTAGAGCTAAAATGCTTCAACTTTTAATTTTTAGCAAAAGTAGCTAGATATTAAGTTTTTCGTTAATGTGGATGATATGGTAAGTCATATTAAATTATTATTTTTACCATGTAGCTACCACATAATGTATTTGTATTAAATATGAATTTTATTATTTAATAAATTAAAAATATTAAAAAGTCTAAAATAATTGTACACTCCTTCATAATGGTAACAGAGATGAGAATGTTACATTGGATGCACAATTTTATTAGAAGAGATAAGGTTGAGAATGTAATGACAAAGGACAAATTAACGGTGACTAATATTATTGAAAAATTAAGAGAGATAAGGCTTAGCTGCTTAGGTGGTTTAGACATATTAATAGGAAACACTTAGATGTTCCATTAAGAAGATGTGAGAATATTGTACTTAGAAATTGTAAGAAAAAAAATTAAGGCTTAACAAAATTTTGGGAGAAGTGATCAAGAATGATATGAAACTGCTGGAATTTACCAAAGACATGATCTGTAATAAAAAACTTTTTAATGCTAAGATACAGATAAAGAATCTTTCATAAAGAGATCTTTGTGGTTCACATTGGTCTTTTAATATTTTTCTCTTATAGTTAATCTAAACTTTTAAATATGTAATATACCTCTAAGGGATTTATCCTAAGTTTTTTTATTATTAAGTTTAATCTTTGTCGTATTATTTAGTTTATTAATTAGTATATATTTTATTTAATAAGTATTTGTTGTTGTTGTTGTTGTTGTTATTGTTGTTGTTATTATTATTATAATAATAATAATAATAATAATAATTATTATTATTATTATTATGAGAATGATGATAATGATTATTCTTTCTTGATGGATTATTTGAAAGCAATCTCTCTTCTAGTTAGAATAAGGTTACGTACTACTGAACCTCTTCAGATCCTGTGTATCAAAAAAAATTATTGAATTATTGTTTGATACTTTTAATTTATTAAATAAAAAATTTATATATGGTACAAATATAATACATGGTAGCTATTTGGTTAAAATAATAATCTATATGACTTGCTACATCATCCACATTAATGAAGAACTTAATATTAGACTATTTTTTGTTAAAAATTGAAAATTAAAATATTTTAGCACTACTTTTTAAAATTCAGATTAAATAAGTGAAGTTTATAAATTTTTTTTACAATTAGCCCTTTAATTTTGTTATAGATTTCTTTGTTAAATTTTTAAAAGAAGATGTCTAAGTTACGAAGGATAAATAAATATTCGTTTGGCTTTTATGTCCTTACATGTTTTTCTTTATTTTTTATTTTTTATACTTGTTATAAAGCAATTTAAAGTACCTTAAATTATTTTTATCTCTCAGTTAGATATTAATTGCAAAATATCTTAATATGATAAATATTTTTTTCATATTAATATATTAAAATAATCTTTTTATTCTAATTTAAGTATTTATTTAGATAAATGAAAGGGTTAAGAAATTATTATTTTAATAATCATTGGAAAATATCATTTAAATTATTTATACGTGCAAAATTATCATTAGAATGATTATACTTGCCGACCATCGATGCACTCGTAGGCTGAGAACGAGCATTGAATGAGCAATTCAATATTAATATACAATAATTAAAATAATATTAGTTACATTAGTAATAAAAATCACCCTAGTAATTATATATTATATCGGCACCTTAAATAGAGCCCTGATTAAAATCAAACCCAAGCCAATTTGCCAAACATGTTCTTTTAAAAATATAACAGTGAAATCTGTAACAAATTAAATGTCCAATTGTTTAAAAAAAATTATAAACTTTACTCATGGAGCATTCAGAATAACATATAGTAATCTCATTATGCACATGATTTTGTGAATTAATGTAAGCATCATATAGTATGAAACGATCTCAAATAATTTAGTTCCAAGAGGCAAGCAATGGTGTACGTAGGTAGCCTCAATTCAACTTTGGAGTATGTTTGGTAAATTGGCTCAGGTTCGATTTTAATTAATGTTTAAAAGTTGGGTTTGACTTTAATTAACGTTTAAAGGTGGATTAATTATAAAAATATCAAAACTTATTTAATTTTGTAATAACAAGTCGAATTTTAAAAAGCAATGTGAAAATATTCTAAACTTTAACTTTTAATAAAAATAGTTATTCGTTAAGTTAAGTAATTTGTTAATGTGGATAATATAATGAGTTATGTTAAACTAATTTTTTCATCAAGTACTTACTAGTTACTACATATTGTATTTGTGCTATGTATCTACGATTTTGACAAGGATGATACTGGGACTTCTAAGGGGGTGCTTGTTTAGGGGGTTTGAAAAAATAGGTATGGGTATGGAATGAAAAGTGTTGTTTGGTAAGATGCTATCATTGAATAGGTAATGTTTTCATTCCTAAGTTTAAGGTAATGCTCCATTCCTCTCGTAATCGAGAGGAATGGGAATCATTACTTTGTTAATTTGGCACGCGTTCTGGCACCATATTGTTTACTCCTCCGAAATCACTCTCTTTGTAACAGATATTGTTTTCTTCTTAACTCATAATCGTCTACCTTGGCAAAATCTCTCCACAAACTATCCCTGTAGCCCACCATGGACACACCCGAAACCAAGAATAGCACTGGTAATGTTCTTCCTTTCTTTCTTATTCAATTTTGTTTTTGTCGTTATAGCATATTTCTCTCTTCTTTTCTACTGGGTTAAGGTTTTCGATTCTACTGGATTAAGGTTTTCGATTCTATAAATCTATTTTCTTATGTACTTTCTTTCTTCAATCTTTATCAATGTCGTTCCTCCTCTATTTCATTTCTTATTCTGGGTATTGAGAAAATTTTTAATACGTTCATCAGAATTTGTTTTGAGATTTTAAGCATGTCTGATTTTTCTTTATACTGCTGCTTTTATTTTTATCAGGATATTGATTAAACATTAGCCATGGAGGAAGCAGGAGATGCAACTCAGATTTCTAAACTGCGTTCTGCTCTTGGTTCTGTTGATCGTAGGAGAAGAAAGGTAATTTTCCTTACCAGTAATTTTTTCCTCTGCTCTTGAGTTTGCTATAGATTCCTCGCTAGTTATAAGGAGTCAATTTTTCAATCAATATGTCATGGTAGTTATTTGTGCTTCATCGTGAAACACTAGAATGGTTTAGTTGGTGGCTAATTTATAAACTCCAAAGTTGAGGTCTTTAAAGATAGTAGTCAAAGATTGCGATGCTGATGTATGTCAAAGAGGATTGCCTGATGGAATGAATTCATAAACAGTAATTAGCTGTAGAAACCATGCATAGCCTTTATTGAAAATAAATCGTAATGGAACACAAGAACTAATGTAGAGTTTGAACGATTTTTTTTTTGGAAGATGAAATTCCATTTTCGTCATTGCCTCTCACGTACAACATTGTAGGAGCATTTCGAAGAAACATATTAGAGACCCTATCCTGTATCCTAAATGCGGACCAATCATAATAGAATTTTACAAATTTTGTACACCAATTGGGACTAGAAAAAGCAATAGGACAAGTACATATGTTTTTCTTTCAAAACTAATTTCAAGAATCATCTTTTAAGGCACTAAGCACTTTCAGATTCTTGATTGTTTGAATGATTTAGGATAGTCAAGTCTGCACTAAAATGCAGAACCGCCACCCCTTTTTCCAAGTGAGATATCTTTTGCTTCATTTATTTTGGATGCTAGATAATCACTTCCTCCTACATCCGGATGGTTTGCAACCATCACTCTTCTATGTGCTTCCTTAACCTTGTCTACTGCAGTACTTTCCCTGACTCCAAGTATTAAAGCAGCTTCTCTCCTTGTTATGATGGGTTGAAACCCACCTTCGTAAAATCTGCGCAATCTAGCAGTTGGAGGTCTTGCTTTGAATGCCTGCCATGCTTAGATGGCATATCTAGCAACATAAGCACTAGTAGCTATTTCAGAGCCTGCTATAAACGGTGTAACCATTGATTCAATGTTCTACCCTTGAATGACATAGGAATAGGATTCGAACATTGTGGCAATAGATAAAGAAAATAATGAATGAACAATGTGGCGAGCATCCAACTGTATAGGCCTTTCTTGCTTATTACCCAATTTGGAATAAAGATCTGCTATTTAAACTATAGAAAGCTAATACTTTAGGTAATTGAGATGTTGAGTGATAATAAAGAGTGAACGTTAGGAAGTGAGGAACTTTAATCTTGTTCTACAGCTGAAGTACATATTATATCTATATACAAGTGTATATATATATATATATATATATATATATAGGTCCTAAGCATAAAGGTGCAGCTGTTGCTTGTGATGCTTCTTACCT
>JANQBM010000002.1:3797384-3817716 GCA_025594535.1 Erythroxylum domingense | reverse complement strand
AACGATGAGTAACGCAGCAATGAACAGTTGCAGAAACGCAGCAGTGAAGGCAGCAACGCAGTAACAGAAAAATTGTAGAGAGATAAACAGCAAGCACAGAGAAACTTTTACAGACAACGTAGTAAACATAAACCAACCTGGACTAGGAAGATCGTTGGACTAGGAAGATCGTAGCAGGGCGATACAGAAGAGAGACGGCGGCACAGAAAGCCAGAAACGATTGTAGAATATAAACAAACCTGTTTTCAAAACTCACAGAAACGTCTTTTTTGCGTTTCTTTAAAATTGTTGTAGTTTTTTTATTTTTACAAACTTAAAACGGCAACAAACTTATCCAAACATATTTTTAACCACCGTTTCTTTTATTTTAAAAACGACAACCAAAAAAAAAATGAAACCAAACAGCCCCTAAGGATATGAAGGCCTTGTTTAGTTATCAACTTGTTGCATTAGTTATTAGTTAATTCTATTAGCTGTTTTGATCAGCGGATTGCATTAGCTGTTTGTTAGAGATGTTTAATAAAATTAACTATTTAGTATTATTTGTTAATGTGTAAAATAACTTACGAGAGCAAGGTTTTAAAAAAAATATATAAGGCCATAAATTTGTCACCAGTGCATAAGTGTAGGCTTTTTTATTTTTTATTTTTTATTTTTTATTTTTATTATAATTATACTAAATTACTTTAATAAAAATTAAATTAAATTTAAATTTAATTATTACTTTAATAAAAATAAAAATTTAATTATTACTTTAATAAAAATTAAATTAAATTATAATTATGTTATTATTAATTTTATAAAAAATTAAAATTTAAAAAAAATTAAAAAAAGTCTGAAAAGTTTAGGGCTTATAGTTAAACATAAATTTGATTTGTAAAAATTAATTAATACACGGGTGACAAATTTATGTCCTTAAAAAATTTTTAAAAACTATGTCCTCGTAAGTCATGTTACATATTAACAGCTAATACTAAACAGTTAATTATACTAAACATCTCTAACAAACAACTAATACAATCGGCTGGTTAAATCAGCTAATAGAATCAGTTGTTTACTAACAACTAATGCAACCAACTGATTGTTAAACAAGTCCACAATCTACCCCCATTTTTTTCCATCTTTTTCTTCATTATAATAAATAGGGATGGCATTGTGCGGTTGGGATGGGATATGGGCTTATTAGCCCCTCAGTAATTTATACCTTCCTGTTGGGCCACAGACACGGCCGAGCTAGGATAGTCTTGATCTATGCCCAATTCAAGACTCGATTGGGTCTAGCAATTTTGGCCTATAATAAACAAATCATGCTTTCTAAAGACTTTACGTAAATGATTAAAAGATAAGCCAATTTGATTAGTTAAATAATGAAAAATAATTTAATAGTAAAAAATTAAAATGATATTTTTTTAGTTTTTAATTTTAATAACTATTATTATACAAAATGAATCAATTTATTAATAAATATATCAAGTTTTATTAATTAATAAGTTCTTATAAAACAAAGTAAATTAATTAATTTTTATTTAATATTTTCTTTTTAATTAAATTTTAAATTTTTCAATGAGTAAAAATAATTTTTTAAAAATATATTTAACTTTCAAGCCAATTTTTAAATCATTTTTATATGCTAAATTTAACAATTTTTGCATAGTGTCGATAATAAGAGAGGGCAAAAGATACGAGTTAGATCATATTATTTTGATTAATAATAAATTAAATTAATTTTAACTTTTATAAAATTTGGATTCCACTAAAATTGTTAATTAACTTGAGTTAAAATAGATTTAGTTTATCAACGAATTTTATTTTTTTAAAATTTTGTTGAGTTTCTGAATTTTAAAAATAATTTTATTGAATTTAAAAGTCTATGTTTTTTAGATTTAAGTTTAAATATCTTCAAAAATTTTTAATTTTAAACTTTAAACTTTATTTAATTAAATTAAAATTTTAATTCTTTACTTGAGTAATAAGTAAGGAATGCACTTTATATCTTTACTTATGAGTTATGACTTTTTATAATGCACTTTATGAACTTTTCTTATGATTTTAAGATTAGATCTCAATGGCTTTAGATTGCAGGTTCGATACCACAAAGACAAATTAAGGTTGGGATCTAAAGAAAGTTAAGTTACATGCAGCCTTTGATTGAATTGAAGCAGAATTTGATGTCCAATAGTGTCTCAAGGCCATCTTAAATATGAATGCAACATTCTTAGACCATTCGCTTATAGATATTATCCACTTTAAGCTTTGATTCAGCCAAATTTTTACGGTTTTGCTCTTCTTACCTCTAAAATACTCATCTGTAAGGGAGAGATATCTATACCTTTATAAGGCGTATTTCGTTTTCTTCTCCAGTCGATATGATAATCTCACAATCTTCCCCTCTTTAGGGCTCAGCATTTGCGCTGATATACCGATTCGGGTACTGGCTCTGATACCATTTGTAACAGCCTTAGATCATCTGCTTACAAATATTGTCCGTTTTGAGCCTTAGCTCAATCAAGCCCTTACGATTTTACTCTTTCCACTCATAAAAAAACACGTCTGTAAAAAAGAGATAATCATATTCTTGTAAGGCGTACTTCGTTTCCTTCTCTAACTGATATGGGAATTTTACAATGAAAATTAATTAGCAAAATAAAATAAAGAACAACGGTTAAAAACTTAATCAGTTTGGTCAGTTTAACTATAAAAATCTTAAACTGACTAATTTTTCGATTCAATCTTTAACTTTTTTGTTATGTTTTCAATTTTCAATTTTCAATTTCAATTTACTTTAATAATTCTCATGTCAAAGATCTATTTATTTTTGTAAATTAATAAATTATTATAAATAAAAAATTAATTGATATTTATTTAACAATTTTTTCAGTTAAACTTCAAATCATTCGAATAAGGATTAGAGAATCTCTCTAAATCATATTTCGAATTCTTTAATTTTATTTAATCTTTAGCTAATTTTTTAATGATTTAATACCAGTTGAACCTTTTAAACCTTAAATTTATTGTCTTAAAGTACTTCTGGTATAAATTTTAAAATATGAATAAATAACGTGACTTTTATGGATGTCAATGAGTTGGGCCGGACTCGGGACACCCCTAGCCCAGCTCAGCCCTACCTCGGACTATGGTGGCCTATGATGGGCTACATGAGGGTCGAATCGCCCAACCTGTCATTTATTTTTTAAGAAAAATTTCTAAAACGATATCGTTTTGAAAATAATAGACAGGTTGACCATACTTGGCTCGTGATTGACTTAACCCAAGCTAAAAACGGGCGGGGCTGAGTTGTGTCGGGTTTGACATCGTTAGTAATTTTACATAAAATTTCTATAATTATTATAACTTAATTTTTAATAATAATAATAATAATTAAATAAAATATAAATCTTAAAACATTTTTTTAATAATAAATAACAAGAGACTTTTAGTATTTAGTTATGACTTTGAAATCAATCCTACGTGGATGACATTGAAACTTAGCCAACAAGTCAGTTCAGCGGGTGCATCTTGTCTCCACACTTATCTCTCATTGGGAGCAACATTGTTTGTTTGTCGTAATTCCCACAATTACCCTTCCAAGTTTCAAGCAGCAACCGACTCAATGTAAGGCTGTTTCAGTAAATACACTGAAAGTCAGGCTCTTTTTTTTTTTTTGGGCTTGGTGCTATAACAGGCGGTCCCAGAAACGGCCATTTCTGATTCAACCCGGTTCTTGTCCCCAAATCCGAGAAGCTAAGTGAACAGCGAAAAACCGGAGATGGAAGGCGAGTGCAAGACCGCGGTCGAGTCCCTGACGGTTAGGTTTCCGGCGAGAGAATCGTCTTCGGCGAGTCCTCGAGTGAATGACGGCTCCGTCCAATTGCTGCTTCAGAACCATGCCAACTTCAAGCTCAGTGCTGCGCCGGTTCGGTTCATGTACTCTAGCGGTGAAGGAAATTGGCAGGACTGTCCCGGAGAAGTAGTCGAGTCTCTGAAAGTTGCCTTCGCCGAGGGGAAGACGGTCGCCGACGCTTCAGTTGGTGGCGTGAGTTATTTGTTTGATTTGTTGCGTATGTTGCAGGTTGATCTGAAGAGTGGGGCACATAGATCAATTGCTTGGATTGATGTGAAGGGGAAGTGTTTTTTCCCTCAAGTTTGCGTCTGCGAGGACGGTGACGATGATTTGCAGGAACCGGAGGTTCAGAGGATCAAAATCGAGGTTATGGTTGATGGAAATTCTACTAAAGCACAGCAAATGGAGGGAGTTCAACAAGAGGCCGAGGTGAGTTCGACAAAGAAGGAAGATGACGACGACTTTGAAGGACCAAAACGGCAGGATTTTGTAAATTTGCCTGAAGTGGAAACATCTAGATGGCCGAGTACGAGGTTACTGCCAGAAGGTGAGATCGTTTTCTCTATGTATAAGGACTTCTTTTTATCTGGAATGAGGGGGGTCGATCCAGGTGTTACTATTACGGCAATTTATCAGTGCACTCGCGTGGGCCCCTTGGAGAAAGCGCGTTATGAGGTTTTTGAGAAGCAAACTGAGCTTACAAGGGCTCTTCGTGGTTCGTGCAATATGGTGTATGCTTGGCATGGTGCTTCTGCGAAAGTTGTTGATAACATTTTAGCGTATGGGTTCGGGGTGCGTGGCAAGAACTTTGCTGGGGTTGAACCTTACGGGTCTGGTATTTTGCTGTCTCCTTTGGCATTGCCATTTGAGAGGTGAATCTTGCTATTTGTGAATTTACAATGTCTTTTTAGTGTTAGGGTTACTGATGATTAGTTTTATTCTTGGGTTTGTGTTTCTTCAGTGCTAAGTTGGCTGAGGCGGATAGTAATGGTGAAAAGCATGTTATGCTCTGTAAAGTAATACTAGGAAATGTAGAGAAAGTGGAACTGAGATCTAAGCAGTTTTATCCTTCTAGTGTTCACTATGATAATGGTGCTGATGATCCTAGGAATCCCAAGTGGTATATTGTTTGGTCAAGTAATATGAATAGCCACATTATACCCGAGTGTGTTTTGAGCTTCAAACTTTCTAATTCAGTGCAAGGTAAACCCCCGTTTCTGCTTTTAGTTGTGGTTACCTCTTCCTGAACTCCATGTTGGAAGGAATTTCATCACTTTTGTTTGTTAGGTCGTGTGAGGAGTTCGACATCTCTGAGGTATTCCCTCCAAGAACTTTGTAAAAAAATCAGAAACTTGCTTCCTCCCTCCAAATGCCAGGAAGTGGAGACTTTATATAATGCTTGTAAGGTAAAGAGCACAGAAATCTTGCTTCACTCATATTATTGATTGTAATTTGTGCTTGGAGAGTTACTGGTGACATTCTTTTTGTTCATTATGCACATGGCTTATTACAGGGTGGGAAGTTGGCCAAGAATATTCTCATAAGACAGTTGCGACAAGTTGCTGGAGATGAGGTGCTTAAGACTGCAATCCAGGAGCTTCGTGGCTTACCATGAATTTCTCTCAGGTTCTGACTTCCTTTGGGAGGAGAAGGCTTGCTTCCTTTAATGATAGACATGTAATATTAGCTCACTGTCAGATAATAGTAGGATTAGCAAGGAACTGTTACAGTGCATTGTAGCTGAAGTAAGCCTTTCATTTCCAATAATAAGAAATAAAGGTTTTACCTAATTGAAAGATTTTTTTGCAATCTCTTTGCAATTATAAACAAAGTATTATTTTGTTTAAATTTCCCTCCAGAAAAACTTCCGAGGTTCATAAGCATGCTATTTTGTGGCTGAGACAGTAAATATGTCTGATGCTTGATTGCGTTCTTGTGCACATGCTAATTAATGTTTTTTATGATACCATGTTTGAGTTGAGGAGACAGTTAGTTTTGGGTTCCGCAGAAATCGGAGTTTTAAGTGCTCGTAAAGCTTTTGTCGTTACTATAGACTTCATGTAGGTTGTTGAACGACTCCTCTTGATTGCATGCAAGAAGATAACATGCGATTAAGCTTGACACGTGTTACATGCATTTATGAGGTTTCAAATAGTTCTTGTAATGCCTGTTGCAGATCATCAAATCTTTGCTTGGTCAGTATATATTTAGTTACTGACAATATGACAGTTCATCAGCTACTATTTCAGTAGACATAATGTCTTATTTATGAGAATCTTAAGATGCGAATCATTTCTACACTTTATGGGCCAGGGCCTTCCAATCTTAGGGAGAAAGTTAATAATTGGTATAGTGTTTATGATCTTGGTTACTGAGGAGGGTGTAATTGGTATTATGTGTATGCCATATCTTGGATCTAAACCTTTCACGGTAATCTCCTTACTGGTATCCTTGCTGCATTAGGTTATTGAGTTATATTTTGATTTCAACTGCTTTTAGGATTGAAGTATAATTGATCTTTGTCTGGAAAAGTTTGTTTGACCTACTTTTTATTTGCTTCCTACCGCGTTGGAATTTAAAACCTACCGGCAATATTACAAAGTTTTGATGTTAATTATGAGATAATGAAGAAAGGACTGATGTTCTTGTAATAGGCTTTAATTAAACAAGTGCTGCTCACGTTTCCCTTGGAAGTATGCAGTTAGTGGCTTGCATTTTCACAACATGCAAATTGTAGTTCTCTCCGGTTCTTCATTTAATGGAATTGAATATAGCCTTTGGCATGTGATTTTAATTTTTTTGACCCAGTGCAATTGTACACTTCTGGACTCGTCTAAAATGATAAGGAGTTTAGCAGGTGTTAGATGGAAATCAGACTTCAGATTGCTGTTCACGAGATAACGTGACCATTTACTTTTTTTATGACACATACATTTTGTGAATCTTGAAGGCTTCTTTGTCTCATCTTTAAGTTGAAACTAATGAGATAAGATTTGTTCCACATCAGGAAAGATTGATCTTCTTGACTTGTGAGACTTGTGATTACTAATATATTCAGTACGATGGAGGCAAAACTGCAATCTCGGTGTCAATTCAAAGGTAAATTGTTGCTTAATGCCTTTTCACTGATTTGAGTGTGAGAAATGCACATTTCATTTTCAAAGCATGAAGGATTACATATTGGATGGATTTGCTTTTATACATGTTTTCTTTGGCTGGTGATTTATAAATTGTAACCAATGGCTACTATATTATTTTATTTTGGATGGGTGATGGTTACTTCTCCACCTAGTGGGTCCATACAGTCGTGTAACGATAATCTAGCCCTCTCTCTCCCTCTCACACACACACACACGCACACACTTTTTTTGCTTGGCATCAATGCTGGATGCTTAACTTATTTAGAGTTCCTTCAATAGTTCAATTTCGTTCTTGTTTTGGCTATAGAGTGCTTGTCATATTGTTGCACTTAGTGAGCACTGGTCAGATTATTTATAGTTCTTTTCTGTAGTATGATTTCTTTGTCAAAAGTTGGATTCCAGCAATGAAAGAGAAAAACGTAACTTCTACTGAAAGATGGCATATTATTGTTGTGGAAATCACGAGATTGAGGGATTTCCTTCTATTTTGATCTTCCTAAATTGGAGGCCATCTCCCCTAATTATATCCTTCCGTAGATGAGTTTCTTTCCTAAATTAGAACTCCGTTTGTACATTATAAAACTCTATATCTTGTATAGAAAAAAAGAAGAAATATACGAGAAGTTGTTTGTTCCCGTGGAAGTAGGTTGGATTAACTGAACCCCGTAATTCATTGTGTCATTCTTGTTCCATTATATTTTTCTACATGGTATTATAGTGGGTGTGACTGCCATCTTCAATGACTGTCGCCACTAGCAGCTCCATTCCCTCTGAAACTCTCGTTAACGAGAGGGAGGTGTTCCCTATCATAGCCGCACAAAATGTGGAGTCTTCCTCATTCAATCTCACAGTGGAGAAACTAAATAGGAGAAACTACAAAGAATGGGCCCAGACAATGAGGTTGATGATAGACGGAAAAGGAAAAATGGGTTATCTTATAGGAGAGATGAAGAAACCAATGTTTTAAAAACTGGACCGGACATCGAACCGGTCGAAGGAAAGATTTAAGGTTTAAAGGTTCAACTTGTAGTGAACCTATAAAATCAGTATATAATAAATAAGAAGTAAAACTTATAAGAATAAGTAAAAATAACCATAATCTTCACAATGATTAAGCAAGCATCCCAAAATTTATTATCTAGAATAATAGTACAAACTTTTTTTCCTTTTTCACTCTTTGATAATTTGACTTGAAAAGTGTTTACTTGTTGCTAAATTTTGAAGTAGTTGCTTATGTTCATAAACACTTTTCAAAGTAATAAATGTAGTTGCAATCCTGGTAGCAGCAGGTTGCACGATCTCAACTCAATCTTGCTTTCTTAATCAAGAAAAAATATGACATGATTATACACAAAAATTGTGATCTTAGATGCGTGTAAAGTAAGACTAGAAATAAGGACGATCAGTATTGTTGCCTTGTATCACGAGATTTTATGATACTGATAGTAATATGATTTAGTAGATCAGATTAATAACATTCATTGTTATATACACTATTTTTATGTTTGAGATTATCTTGAAACATTAGCTTTTCATAATTGTTTTCCCACCCAATGCAGATTATTGATTGCCAAGGCATTTATACGATTTAATGCATCTTGTCATGCGTATATATACTTTTGCCAAAGATTAATGTTAAAATTCATACAATGTTTTAAAAAGGATGCATAATATTCAAATTTTAGGGGAAGTTAGTGCGAAACAACATTTATTTTATATTTACTTCGTTACAATTCTTACATTCTTTTTTGAAGATTGTAGTTTAGTAGTTAAATGCCTTCGCTCAAAATTTTCATGCTGACATAGTACACGAAAAAGGTATAGTTAAAATAAAACATTGACAAACGTTGACCACTTCAACATCTTTCAGAAGTGTATCACATGGCTTCTTGTTTTGATACTAACACTTAAGCGTTGCTAGGTTCTTTATGTATGTATGTAGCTTGGTTATAGAGTCGTTTCAACACTAAGGACGGAAAATCAATAAAGAGAAAGAGAGAGACAAGAGCGGCAGTGTCAAAATCATGGGAATCTCGATATCGGTAGACATGGAGATTGCGCCACATGGCTATGTACATCCATAGATGGTAGTCATAGGTGTCATGTCACTGGCAACGAATAAAGACAAAAGCCACGTCTTCTTTCCTGTTATACTTAGATTAGTGTAACAATAATCTAAGCTTTCACCAACTGGGTTTCTCCTGCTTTTGTTGCTCGTTCCCCAGTCAACGAGACTAATCTTGAACAGTCCCTCGCCGAATCGCCTATTGTATTGTGCCCTTCTTCACCTAATCTCGACCCCTGCAAGATCACTCGAGAGTTTCTAATTCTTTACAAATTTCATCTCCCTCATTGCGGTTATTTAGTTGTCTGTTTTGTTTTCTTTCTTTCTTTTTTACAAAAATTGAGAACACTAGTGAGTTGAGCAAGATTGAATCTATGCTAGGATATGCTCAAACTTGACAAATCTCATTCATGAAAACAATTCATAAGCCTGTTATCAAAGTCCTCGCCCCCAAGATGAGTGTCACTAGGACTTTCACCTCAAAAATCCCCTCAACCGTCACTAGAGAATCATCAAAAGTTCCTCCACCTAAATCAAAGATAAGAACATTCTGCTCTCCTTTCCTCTAATGCTTTTTTTGTCCAAGCCATACGCAATAGCAGCAACTGTGGGCTCCTTAATTCTTATCACATTAAGCCTTGCAATAATGCCAACGTCCTTTGTAGCTTGCCTCTGCAATTCGTTGAAATAAGTGGGCAAAAGGGGTTAGAAATGAGATCTGAGAAGAGAGAAGATGGTGGAGGCGAGGAGAGAGTTTGATTTGAGAAGAGAAGAGCTTGATTTCTTCAGCTATGGAGGCGGTGATAGATGGTAAAGAGAAGACAGTGAAGAGTTGAGGAAAGGGTTCGATGAAATGAAATCTGAAGTTTGAAGAGAAGAGCTAGATTTCTACATCTATAGAAGCAGTGAGAGATGGTGAAGAGACCACAGTGAAGAGACGTGGAGAAGCCTGAGAGGGTTCGATGAAATGAAACTTAAAGTAGCCTTTAGCTATATCTTTAGTTCTGTATAGTGACAGGTCGATTGGACCTGTTCCACAAAAAATCAGCCGGTTCGCTGAGAAACTGCAGATTTTTATACATAGAGGCTATTAGGTAAAATCGAACAGGACTACTGGCCGGTTCAAACTTTTTTCGGTGAGAGACCGGCTGGTTCGTTCTGGTTTTTAAAACCTTGGAAGAAACCACTCACCATCGAGATGTTGACTCTACAATGCTGGAGATCCGAAAATTCAATGGTATCCGCATGGCTGGTGAACTCGATGCAGCCCTCAATCGGAAAGACCTATTTGTTTTTGTCGACGGCACACGATGTTTGGGAAGCCATTCGGGAGACCTACTCGGATGTTGAAAATGCTTCCCAAGTCTTTGAGATCAAGACCAGATTGTGTCAACTGAAACAGGGTGAAAGGGAACTCACCGAATATTATATGGAAATGGTGGGGCTTTGGCAAGAATTCAATCTGAGTTCAAATGAGGCTTGGGAATGCCCTAACGACAGCACACACTACAAGAGAAAGGTAGAAAGCGAACGGGTTTTTGAGTTTTTGGTAGGGTTGAATCACGAACTCGATGAAGTGAGGGCCGAATCTTGAGTCGATACCTTTTGTCGTCGACGAGAGAGGCATTTACAAAGGTGCGTCATTAGGAGAGCCGACGGCGAGTCATGCTGAAGGAGAAAGAAATGCATGAGTCTTCTGCCCTAGCAGCTTGTGGGTCACAATCGGGCCAAAATAAATGGCAAGTGGGCTCCAGCCAAAACCAACAATTTATAAACTCTGGACCAACCCAGCAACAGACTTTGGGCCCAAAACAACAAAAAGGGCGTCCTTGGTGCAAACACTGTAAGAAACCAAGTCACACAAGGACGATTGCTGGGAATTGCATGAGAAACCAGCAAATTGGAAACCTAGACAGAAAAATCGAGGCTATCAAACCAAAGTTAACTCTCAGGCTGAAAAGAATCTGAAAGGAAAAACTAATAACAGTAGCTTTAGTTCTGAACAGCTGGAGAAACAATATGAGTTGTTCAAGACTTTCAAAACATCCGGTCAGTCATTTGCTTCTGGAATATTAACCCAACGAGGTAGTTGTCTAAAAGCCTTAAGTACTTGTCTTAATACTCCATGGATTATTGACTTAGGAGCCTCTAATCACATGACTAGTGATTATCATTTATTTACTACATACTAACCTTGTTACGGGAATTTAAAGGTTAAAATTGCAGATGGTTCTATCTCCTTGGTAGCTGGCAAAAGGAGTATTCGATTATCTGACTCTATTACTCTTGATCCTGCCCTTCATGTCCCCAAATTAGCTTGTAACCTATTATCTATAAGCTAATTGACTAGGACATAGAATTGTTCAACTAATTTTTTCCCGTCCTATTGCACCTTTCAGGATCTATCACCGGGGAAGACGATTGGCAGTGCTAAGGAGTGTGAGAGACTCTGCTACTTTGAGGAGTAGATTGTAAGTGACCGACGTCACACTACTCAATATCATGTTAAGATTGTTTGTGGTTCTGCATTTCTTTCTAAAGATAGTGAACTTTTATTATGGCATTCTAGGATGGGTCATCCCAATTTTCATCATATGAAATGTTTTTGTCCATCCCTTTTCTTGAATAAACAGTTCATTGATTTTCAGTGTGAAATTTGTGAATTTGCAAAACATCAAAGAGCACAATTTCCTAGATCAATATACAAACCCTCGAAACCATTCACCATGATTCCTAGCGATCTATAAGGACCATCCTGAAATCAAATAGAACACACGCCAAGTGGTTTGTCACCTTTATTGACGACCATATACGTCTTTGTTAGGTATACCTCTTACGTGATAAGGTTGAGTTTTGTTCAGTCTTTATGAATTTCCATTCTATGGTCCATACCCAATTTCAAACCAATATCCAAATCCTTCATACTGATACTGGTACTAAATACTTTAATTAAGTGTTGGGCACATACCTTCAAGAGCATGGCATAATCCACCAAAGCTCTTGTGTAGATACACCCCAACAAAATGGGATTGCTGAAACGACCGACACATCCTTGAAGTTGCTCAAGCCTTACTCTTCATTACCCTCTTACCTAAGATTTTTTGGGGGGATGTTATCCTAACAGCCACCTATCTAATCAATCAGATGCCTAGCCATATCCTCTCCTTTATCACACCGGTTCAAAAGTTCTAAGAATCCTTTCCCACCTCAAGACTCATTTCTGACTTGCCATTAAGAGTGTTTGGGTGCACTGCCTTTGTTCATATCCACCCTCATAATCGCACCAAATTAGATTCACGAGCCATTAAATGTGTCTTCCTTGGCTATTCCCCTACTCAAAAAGGCTGTCGATGTTATGACCCTCTCACCTTTGGGGGAAGATGAAAAGAAACAAAGAGAAGTGTTGGTTTACTCAAGGAGGCGAAAGCCACAATCTCAAGAGAACCTCACACCCAAAGCACCAAAGGTGTCAAACCCATTGACAAATCCAACCCACCATGACTAGGTAATAAATTCTGATGACCTAAATCTTCCTATTGTTCTGAGAAAACAACCAGGTTCTTGTACTCTTCATCCTATATCAAAATTTGTGTCCTATAATACCTTATTAACCAAATATCATGCTTTTACCTCTAACCTCGGCAGGATCATAATCCCAAAAGATATTCATGAGGCTATTCAAAACCTGAGTGGAAGGGAGCAGTATTAGAGGAAATGAGAGCTCTTGAAAAGAATGAGACATGGGACGTGGTGGAGTTACCGAGAGGAAAAAGACCAGTAGGGTGCAAATGGGTATTCACAGTAAATTGTAAGACAAATGGTACAGTAGAACGGTATAAGGCACGACTTATTGAAAAAGGGTTTACTCATACTTATAGAATTGACTACACATAGACCTTTGCACATGTGGCAAAGCTGAATACAATACAAGCCTTACTCTCTTTGGCAGCCAACTTATATTGGCCACTATAGCAATTTGACATAAAAAATAGAGGAAGAAGTCTTTATGACCTTACCACTAGGGTTTTATAAACAGGGGGAGGAAGTAAAAGTTTGTAAGCTAAAGAAATCATTGTATGGGTTGAAACAAATCATTTTATGGGTTGAAATAGTCTCCAAAAGCATGGTTTGACAGATTTGCTAAAGTGATAAAGGGTCAAGGATATCAACAGGGCCATTCGGATCATACCATGTTCTTTAACAATCCAAAGAAGGGAAGAAACCATCTTAATTGTGTATGTGGAGACATTGTACTAACAGGGGAGGATGTATTCGAAATGGCAAGGTTGAAGAAAGTCCTAGCCACTGAATTTGACGTAAAAGACCTTGGCTAGATGAGATATTTCTTAGGCATGGAGGTTGCTAGATCAAAAAAAAAAGTAATCAGTGTCTCACATCGAAAATATGTGATTGATCTATTAAATGAAACTGGGATGTTGGGTTGCAAGCCGAGTGATAGTCGTATAGAAACAAGGGAACAATTGATACAGGGAAATCAGTTGACAAAGAAAGATACCAAAGATTGGCGGGTAGACTAGGCGAGGCAACATATGCATTCACCGAAGGAGGCTCATCTTGAAGGAGTGTATAAGATTCTCAGGTACCTCAAAGGTACTCCTAATAGAGGCCTATTCTTTAAGAAATGTGATGGAAGGGGAATAGAAATTTTTACATATACAAATTGGGCTGGCTCTACTGATGATAGAAGATCAACTTCTAGGTATTGCACCTTCGTATGGGGAAATCTAGTTACGTAGAGATGCAAGAAACTCGAAGTAGTGCTAAAGCTGTTTTAGAGTCATGGCACATGGTATATGTGAGGGGTTATGGCTAAAGAAACTCTTGCAAGAACTACATATCACATTAGAATCACCCATGAGACTCTATTGTGATAACAAAGCAGCAATCAGTATTTCCCTCAAATCCAGTTCAACACGATAGAACCAAGCATATAAAGGTGGACTTACACCTATATCAAAGAGAAAGTTGATAGAACCAAGCATATAGAGGTGGACCGACACTTATATCAAAGAGAAAGTTGAAGAAGGGATAATCTGCATGATATATATTGCCACGAAGGAGCAAACAGTCGATATATTCACTAAAGGGTTGTCAAGGCAAAATTTCGATGATTTCACTGGCAAGTTGGATATGATCAACATTCAACTTGAGGCGGAGTGTGGAAATCACAAGATTGAGGCATTTCCTTCTATTTTGATTTTCCTAAATTGGGGGCAATCTCCCCTAATTAATCCTTCTGTAGATGGATTTTTTCCCTAAATTAGAACCCTATTTGTATATTATAAAACTCTACATTTTGTACAAAAAAAAAAGGAAAAGAAATATAAGAGAAGTTGTTCGTTCCTGTGGAAGTAGGTTGGATTAACTGAACCACGTAATTCACTGTGTCATTCTTGTTCCACTCTATTTTTCTACAATTGTCATATTAAGTCCTCGAATATAACAGTTTTTTAAAAATTGAATCTTGAGAATGATGGAAATTATATCATTGCAAGGTTCAGGTGGTGAGCCATGGTCAAACTTTAAATGCTGTCAATTTAGTTGATTTTGGGATGCCAGTGATATTAGGACTTTATTGGAAAAAATATGGGAAGCGAACGAGAGTCTTTCATAGGTAATTGTGACAAATCTTTGTGGGTAAGAAGATAATATTGGACTCGAAGTCCTGCATAACCAGGCATTATGTCTCATGGTATACTCTGCAGTCAATCAGGCTTGATTAGTCACTGAGATGTCATCAATATATCTGGTTGTCTTCAGTTTTCAGGTTATTGTCATCAAAGTGAGATGTGAGATCCATACTCTTTCAGCTGTACAAAACTTTTGTATGCTGCAGTAAATATCTTGAGTGAGCACTTATTTGCATTAAGTTGGTGGAGATGGTTAATTAACTCGTGGACTGGAGAGTAATGGGATCTTTGGGCTTTGATAGGGAGAGTCAAATTTGTCAACAGAGGTTAATGTGTAGCTAATTCTTTTCCTGTACACCTTTGCAAACTGTACTTGGTTCGCACTGCAGCATGGTCTATATTGGGTTGATAATTATTTATAAGATCCCAAGTTTGGAGTTAGATACTCTACTGTTGTGTTGATAAACATTTATTTCTGATCCTAAGTTTGGAGTTAGATACTTTATATTGTGATGATAAATATGCATTTCTGATCCTCAGTTTGTAGTTAAGTACTTCATGCACCCAATCATAACCACTAACAAAAACTAATTTGTCTGAAAAGTATCACATAATTACATTAAAAGAATATAAAATGTTTGGCAAAGTCCTTTAGAATTGTTAACTATAGAAAATGTTTGGTTAGTTTGACTTTAATTTGAAGTTGAGCTAGAGGGAGTAGCAAGGAGAGCGGGAATATCTAATGTTGGGAGTATTTGAACATCCTATCTTGGTAGGATTTGAGCCTCCTGGAAACTGCTTTGGTTCATCTGTGAGAATTGTTAACTATAGAAAATGTTTGGTTAGTTTGACTTTAATTTGAAGTTGAGCTAGAGAGAGTAGCAAGGAGAGCGGAAATAACTAATGTTGAGAGTATTTGAACATCCTATCTTGGTAGTATTTAGCCTCCTGGAAACTGCTTTGGCTCATCTGTGAGAACCTTTTTCCCAAGTTGATAAGTCTATTGGCAATATTTCAGTTACACATCTCTACTATTTGTCACCTGCTTTCTCAACCAAATTCCTTCTATAATAGTAGTTATATGCACCTGTGTGTGTGCTTTATTGCCAATTTACACGTGTGGTGAATTTAAGCTAAGCATGAGCCATATCGTATGTCTATCTGATGGAATATATATCTCAGAAACATTATTCTTTTGCCAGACCATAACTGAAAGCCCCTCTTCGTGGGTTCTGCTCCAGGCCGTATGTTCTATATCAAATATAGGGTCATCAAATAATAATGTCATATGAGTTCTGAACTTCTGTCTTTGCACAATGGTGAGCTGGTCATTAGCTTTATCTTGCGTATAATTGTTTGTGACTCCATTGTTAGTGGCTATAGTCTATATGCACCAATTAACTTCATTGATGTGTTGGAATCAATGTTATTCCGATTTCTTGTTAGTAGTAGATAAAATGACTGTTTTTGGGAGGGAAAAGGGTATTCAAACACATCACGGTAATAATTTTACATGCATGGCTGTTTACGTGTGATCATTATTATTTAATTGTCATTTGCTCGCTAGGTTCAGACTGTAGGACCAAATCCCTTTTGGGTTGATTATCAGGTTCCAGACGTGTAACGGAAAAAAGACTGTTCAGGCAAGCTCTTGGATGATATGTCTTAACAATCGAGTCTCCTGGTTATCAATGAACCATATGTTTCAGGTAAGGGTATGCTTCAGTCACAGGACTAGAAATATAATCTCCTGGAATTCTTGGGTGCTTTTGCTTTTCCTATGTACACTTCCCAACGCACTGGAGACAATGATAACTCCTGCTAGTGATTCCCCTTCATGTCTAAAGCCAAAATATTATAAAGAGGTACAAGCTTAAATTAGTGTTGGACAACAACATATCATTTTCAAGGCGTATTGGGTTGAAACTCTCAGTCATCCTTTGAGGAAAGAAGAAAGCTTCGGCTAAAGAAATATATCGATACTCAGTCATCCAGTGTTCTTGTCCGATTCCATATGTCACAAAAAAGGAACAACATTTATATGTTAATCGTTGCCTTACTTTTATCAGCAATGCAATCCCAGTATCTGCATGGTCCCAGGAAATAACACTTGCCAAAAGCAGAAAACCCAGAACGCTGCCTAAGAAATGTAGTGACTCGACTTTTTCACGTATATCAACCGTTTGTGTTTAGGCTCGTGACTTTATTCCCTTCGCTTCGTTTGGGTGTGGCTTGAGCCAAAGTCGTGATATGCACTGAGGTCAAATCGTGGCTGTTCCTCTCATTGGGTGCTTTCTTCATTGCACAAAAGTTGGAATACTGTCTCAATCTAACGGCCCCATGTGTCTGCCACCTTTGTGAGTGACATTTGTTGGTCGTACTCCTCAAATCTAACCCAACAGGATTACAGGAGGAAGCTTATCCATTGAGTGGAATTCGTCGAGTGTTTTTCTGGACAGGCTTGTTTCCGAATCTGCCCTCAATTTGAAATATCTCCACTCGCTTGCACTAGTTAGCTTATTTTATCAAATGAACCGAAACTTGTCACGTCCCTAATTGTCGGGATGATAAAATATAAGATTAGTGTCAAGACGCTTTCATTGCTAGGAGTTTAAAATGTCGCAACCTGATGTGGTCTTTAACGTTGTTTTGTACGTGTCTGTGTCTGATAAACGTCCAACCTAATCCGCCTGCTCTTATGTTAGCTTGATTACGACCATGTTTTGTTTATTGTTGCTGACATCATCAGTTCATGACATAATTAATAAAGAAAATTTACTGGGTGTACGAAAATTTATTTAGAGTATTTTAAAAATAATGACAATAGATTGACAAGTTGCAGATTTAATATGTACTTAAAATAATAATTAATGACTATTTAGGAACCTATTTTGTGCACAATTATTACCATTGGCTGCCGAAGTTTCTAATTTTACTTAACAATTGCTGTTTGGATGCACAAGACTTGTCAATATGATTAGATTAGATGAAAACATTACTTGCATTTCTTTAACACCTTTATTTTAAGGTAGCACTAAGGACTTTAATACTTTAAGGAGTCAATGTTTAATCCCATCAAGACTAAGATAGGGACTGAAATATAAAAGTAATTGACACAATCTCTCGATATCTAAATTTATTTTCATTAATTAAAAGACACTTTTGAATATGAAATATTCAAATATAGTCTTGCTATCTGTTTTTAATTATTTTTTAATAAATTTTGTAATTTTTTACATGTCAAATTTGATAAACACATATTTAAATAACACCTAATGATTATTCAATTAACAAGATTTTATTTTTTACTGTAAGTAAATTTCTTTGTATGATAATGATTAGGCCTTGATTTCAACTTTTTATAAAAATACAAAATTTCAAATTAAATTAAAAATTGAGTTTAATCAAAATTTAAGTTAAACTAAAAATTTTGACATTAATTAGATTTTTTCAAAATTTTTAAATTTTAAATTTTAATTTATTTTATCCATTAATTTATTATACCAAAATTTTGGGTATTTTGTTAGTCGGTATAAGAAAAAAAGGGAAAGAGTAAGGAATTAAAAAAAGGATGTTTAATAATATATTATAATTAAATAAACATTATTTTTATATTAATTTTTAATAGAAATGTCAATGAGCTGAGTCGGATCAGGAGGACCCCGAGGTTGGATGGCCCGTGGGCTAACCCGACCCAACCCATCCTTATTTCTTTTATAAAAAAGATTTACAAAACGACGTCGTTTTATAATTTTAGTCTAGTCATAGGTCGGATCAGGCCGGCTCATATTCAACCTGACTTCAACTTATAGCTCGATCAGGCCAAATTATTTTGACTTATAACTCGATCAATCCAAACTAAAATCGGACCACAATTTTCATCCTAATTTTTAATTTTTAAGATAGCGCCTCAATTCCTCACCATATTCGTCAATAAGTATTAATCCTCTTGTGATTGAATGACATGGCGTGTAATCCAATGCCACCTGGCAAGCCAGAGTAAGTTATATGTATATACTCTTGGGAGTATAATTATTTAGGTACAGGCGTCCACGTGAGACAACGCGTATAAGTACGCGCTCAACCTGGCTTCGTCCGGCCTCTCACTCTATCTCTCTCTCTACTTCACCATCTGAGAAAATTACACACACAAAAAAAAATACCGAGCACACATTTTCTCCTATCACGCTCTCTCTCTCTATATATAAGTGTTTGTTATGTGTCTTTACGCCTTAAATATCTTCCCCTCTCGACCCGGTCTTCCACACTACTATTATTCGCATTCTCCGTTCTTCTCCCTCTTTAACTCTCAATTTTCTTCTTCTTCTTCTCTTCTTCTGATTTTTAGGGTTTGATTTGCGGACATGAAGCTGCACGATGAAACTGTGCTGGGAGATTTTGACCGAGACGATGAGGTATCGGTGGAGGATGAGGTGGTTGCGTCGTCGATCGCCGTAGGGTATCCTCTCCAGAGGAATCTTGTTGTCGTCGGTTACGCTCTTACCTCCAAGAAGATTAAAAGCTTCTTGCAGCCCAAGCTTGAAGGTTTAGCTAGGTATTAATCTCTCTCTCTACTGCTACAGACATTTCTGGTTTCTCATGAATCTTTTTTTGGGTTGTTTTGATTGTAATTTTCAGTGGCAAGTATGATTTAGGACAATACGCTTCTTTCGATGTCGTTTTAATCCATTTCTTGTGCGTTCTTCTCTTTAATGTAGAGTACGCGAATATTCTTTGGCCTTTTAGAGGTCGCTTTCGTTTAGTTGTCCGGAAAGTGATCTTTATAAAAAAAAAAATACATCTGATTGAATCTTAATTGAAACTATGGTTACTTATTCTCTATAGACATCTTACTACCCGACGTGTAAAAGGACTTGTTCGCTCAAACGTTGTTGATTGGATTGCTTTGTTACCTCTGCCCCTGGATTTAGGGACCATGCAATGGTTGGTTTTTCGTCTAGAAATAATTTGGGAGTTTGGTAATAACTATTTCACTTAACTGGGTATACTCCATTTCATAGTGTTCCTGTACGCACTGGCCATACTCGACTGTATGATTGAACAGTATGCCCTAACACATGTATTGGCTTCCTTCCTATTTCATTGCTCTTTGTTGCTTTGATTAGTTTAATAGTTAGGTTGATCAAACTTACTGACTCTTTTGGTAATATAATCTATGCCTCCGTAATTCATTTGTCAGTGGTTGCAGTTGTTCCTAATTGTTTGCTGTGTTGCAGGAACAAAGGGATATTATTTGTAGCCATTGATCTAAAAAGGCCACTTTCAGCTCAAGGCCCTTTTGACATTGTATTGCATAAGGTTAGAATTTCCTTTTGTATTCAAGTTCCTCTATGAATAAGTTGGTTATCATTTGATTACGATATTCCTATTATTTTTCATGCGCTTGTGCTGGAAAGAAGAAGCTTATGGATCGATTATTACACATGCATGATTAACTACTCCCTTTGCGTCTATGATAGGAAATTTGACACATTTTTAATTTCTCTTTCTCTTCTCCAATACAGCTAATTGGATGCGAGTGGCGGCAGATTCTTGAGGTAATTTTTGCTATGTAAATTTCTGATGAACATCCATAATGTTGTATTTGCTTGATTGCTTGCATGCTCCCATGGTG
>JANQBM010000002.1:3770803-3782838 GCA_025594535.1 Erythroxylum domingense | reverse complement strand
TTAATTTCAATTAAATTACTAAAATGTCCAAAGCTTATTATAAATAGACTTGAGCTCTATGGAGCTAGCACTTCATGCTTAACCCTCTCTGTAAAAGTTACAGAGTTATCTCAACCTGTTCTGTGGATACCGTTAGAGGCCGGACACTTGTGCGGCTACGATGGTTGAGACGGATCGGTTTCAGAAACGGTTCGAGGGATGCATCAAGATAAAGATCAAGCTTTAGAATAAGGTACGAATTAAATTTCTGCTTTATTTTGATTCGTGTTAATCATTTTATAGAATTAAATAGATCTTGGTTTTCGGGAAATCAAAAGTCACAAAAAAGTTTCGTGATTATTCCGCTGCGGTCGGATCAGATCCGGACCCGGTTTTCCAACATAAAGGATTTTATATAAAGAGATCCTTACCGTTTTCATAAGTCTTAAAATATTTTTCTCTTGTATTTAACTTAAATATTTAAATATGTCGTACTTATTTTTTAATAATTTAGTCTAAACATTTCTTTAATTAGCCTTTTTATTAATATGATTATTATTTTAATAACTTATTTGATTCATTTATTTACTTTTTTATTGTAATAACTTATTTCATTTCATTTCTATCTTTACGTATTATTTAGTTTATTACTTATTTTATATTTTATTCATTAATTTATACAATTTGTAATATACTTTTGATTTAATTTGTAAATGTACTTTAATATATAAATTTTGTAACTCAAATAAATTATTTTGAAAATTAATCAAAATTTGTTGAAATGATAGGAATAAGTGGTTCAAAAACTCAACTCAACCTGTTTGACTGATTCAACAGTAAAAATCTTGAACTGTTTTATTTTTTGATTTCGTTTTTAATTTTACTGTTTGATTTATTTCAATAACTATTTTATTAAAAGTTGATCAATTTATTAATTAATCGATTAATTTTAGTTAACTAAAATAAATTAATTAATTTTTGTTTATCAATATTTTTTAATTAAATTTTAAATTCTTCTATAAATAAGGACAATCACTTTTAATCATATTTTAAATTATTTAATTTTCAGCTAATTTTATGATAGTTAGATTGAACTATTTAAACCTTAAATCTTTTGTTTTATCAGTTTAACTTACGGTTCAGTTCGACTTTTAAAACATTAATAAGTACTAAATTTTAACCCAAATTTTTTTAATTAAAATTTTATATACCGTTTAATTTTTTGGTTTAGAAAAATAAAGAAGACTTTAAATCTTAATTTGACCTTTTAATATTTTGAATATAACAGATATTGAAATTGCTCCAAATTGATGCACGACAAAGTTACTAACTCCTAATAGGGGGTGACAAAACAAGGTCAACGGTGGTCCCCTTTTTGCTTTCGCAGGCGAAGCCAAAGAACAGAGACAGACAGTGAAAATCGAGGAAGATGAAGGCACTAGGATGGTGGCTAATGTTGGTGGGTTCACTTCGATTGGCGTCAGTTTGGTTCGGTTTCTTCGACATTTGGGCTCTTCAAGTTGCTGTCTACTCCAAATCCACTAGTAAGTTTCTCTTCTTCTCTCCGTCTTTCTCTTTACCACTCCGAATTGTTACTCGTTCCGATTTCTGTCTACTTCTCTACCTTAATTCACAGTCCAATACTAAGGTTGTGTTGCTACTTTGAGTTTCTTGTTTCTTGGTTGGAGAAGGGTGATTTTGTTTCGTATGGGAAACCCAACAAGTTGGCGTCTTTTTGCTGAAGAGGATTCTGATTCGGCGGGATCTGTAGAGAAGTTACTGATAATATTAGTGCATGTGAGAACTGCGTGTCTCAAGTTGGGAGTAACTATTTCTGGGTAAAAAATTGGAGGTCTCAATGTTGCTTGCACCTGTCTCCAATGCATCTTAAAAGGAATTCTTTGGGGAAAAAAAAGAGAAAAAGGAAAGTTTTGGCAGAGATTTGAGATTTGAGAACTGTGTGTGTGTTGCTTTTGTGATGGAACTCATTTTAATTCCCAAAATTCTTTGGCAAGCGATCTAATTATCGTGACATTTTACAAGCATGACTTGTACTCTTGAATTTCTTCTAAAGAAGATGCTTTGTTCTATTAAAAATATCTAGTGCTAATCATTTATGATAAGGGAGATGATGCATTGTATTATAGCGTTGGTCTCGACAAAACTGCTTTTGTTGAAATATAAGTTCTATGATTTGCATTTTAAGTGAATCTTGGGTAGTGATATGAGGAGGATCTGAGAATTTTGGTTCGATTTGCAAAACCAAGAGATTCACCTTTTGGAAACCCAAACCTTATTCACTCAAACAATTGTAAGGAGCATGTGAATCATGATTACCCATGTAAATTTATTAAATGACAGTTATTAGAAGAAAAAACTGAGGGCCTGTATCGCATCAAAATTGAGTTTGATTCCAATGCGAAAAAAAGATATAACATACTCGATTTCGAGTATAATGGAAAAAGATGAGTTTGTTAAGCACAATAAGGATTTGTATTCAGATCCTTGCAACATGAAAGGTCTGGATTCATGCACGAGCCATTGTGTGTTTTTAGATGTTAGATCTTCTTGGGAGTAGAGGGTGCACCTCTTTTCTCTATAAAGAATATTGGATTTTGAGTAGAGATTCAGGGAGGAATTAGATTAGTTAGGAAGACAGTTCATTTCATTGTGATGTACAGTGAATACCACCGATAAAAGTTTGCTTTGTCCTTTGCAGAATCTGCAACATAGTCCATTTTAGGTACATGCTCTAGAAATTGTGTGTTTGAAGTGAAGTTTGCTTATAGAATTGATGTGGTTATTGTGAAGTCTGATGTTTAATACTACGATAGTTGCCTAAATACTTCTTGCTTTAAATTTATCCTCTGCTGATAGTAATGTTAAGAAAATGAATTTTCAGATTGAAACGGGGTGCTGATTGGTATTCTAACATCCAGTCAGCTGGATTTCTGTAATTTTCTGATTAATACAGTAATACGTAAATACAATTGTTTGCAATGAAAGTAAGGGGAAAATGAATTATTTCCATTTTATGGAAAAATACTTTCTAATGATCAAGCTTTCTTAATAAGGTAACTATAAATTGCCAAAAAGAATCTGGCATAGCAATCCCATGTTCTAAAACTAATCAAATTTTCTCTTTTCAATAGATTGCAACTTTCATGGACTTTTAGCTCAGGTAATAATATCCCAGTGGAACAAGGAAAGATAAAAACTAGATTCAGCTATTTGAATAAGTCAGTGATGCTTTTAACTGTGACATTTTCTTTACATCTGTTTTCACCTGTGATGAAGTATGGTAACTTCCATTTAAGACAGTTCTATCCACGTACTAATTTCCTTCGTTTGATAACTCTTATGTAGTGACTGAAGTGCATGGGAGAACATTTGGAGTCTGGACACTTTTAACTTGCACTCTTTGCTTTCTCTGCGCATTGAACCTCGATAGCAAGCCACTTTATACAGCTACCTTCTTGTCGTTCATCTATGCCTTGGGCCATTTCTTGTCTGAATGTCTGATATACCAGACAATGACTCTTGGGAACCTGACAACTGTCACCATCTTTGCAGGTAGACTGCTTAACGCTGAACCTTGCGTCATTCTTTTCTTTTAACATGGAAATCAAAACAGCATTAATCTTCAAGTATGGTTTTCCAAGCTTCCAGATCAGATCAAAACTGATCTTTTCACTTCTGTTGATACTAGCTCAACGGTCTCAGACAATTCGTTATCCCTCAGTAATTCGAGTTTTGACACGATTATTGCTCCTGTCCTGGGTAAAATTTAGTATATAAAAATCTCCAATGAAAATGTTTTTGTGCTCTTGGATACCAGTTTGTTGCTTCCATTGTAGATTCTTTTTACGTTTCTGGTTTCTGTAATGTACTAATCTTTTGAAGGCTTATGTCAAACGAATAATCTTTGAAATAACTTACTGTTGGAATTGAATCAGGCACGTCAATTGTATGGATGCTGCTGCAATGGAATGCACATGAAAAGACTCGTCCCAAGAGTTCCTGAGAAGATAAGAATTTGATCCTTCTCTAGGAATTTAGCTTCTAACTGAGGTCTTAGTGCAATGCATGTACTCCGGATTTTTCATGAAGCAATGGTTTTCTCATGGGACTAATGATGTAGTATTTGCTTATTCGCAACATTTATTTTCAGGAATCCGAAAGAGAAATGCTTTTTACTTGTGAAATCTTATTCGTGATATTACTTGTTAGTAACAAGGGAAAAAATAAAATAAGCTCTCAGGTTTACTTTTAGTGAAAAGTAAAAGAAACCCTGAGGTTTAATTATAATGCACTTCTTTAATCTTTATGTTCAATACGTCTTATTAACTTCATACGCAACGTAAAACAATTTGACGTTGTTAATAGACAAAAGTGCATGATAGTAAATTTTAATAGCGCTATATTAATCAGTTAATTGAAAATTCTAAAACATTTACGAATCACTATATATTTGAGAGTAACACAGTGAGAAGTGAGAACAAGCTTTCATAACCTTAAATTGGAAAGCACTGCATATTATTTTTAGCTGAAGTTGACACTAGTTATTTGTTTTTCCAAGTCTTGCGGCATTGGAAGTAAAATTACATAAAATACATAAGCTAACAAAGCACGTATATTTACATTTGCGTGAATAGTCTAAAGCACTTCAAGTTCTACGTTCTCCATCACCAAAGTTTTGCCCTATTAGCAGGTTTGACACCAAGAGTTGATACTTCATCACTTATGGCTCCTAATCCTGCATACCTATGCCTAGAGGAACTGGAAGATGCAAGTCCTTATTCTGAGTCCTGCCTACTTGTCACTAATGTGAAGCTGCCTTTGAATTGTCTGTGGTTTCAGTTTGGAAAGATACTGAATCACCACTAGGAAGTGCATCAACATTCTTGCTGATAGTTGTAAACTTAGAGCTACCACCTGAAGAAGCAGTGGCATCAAGCTTTGCAGCAGTAGATACAACAGAATCTATGCCAATTGCGTCTAAACCCTCATTCTTTCCCAGAAGGGTTGATCTACGATATGTTTGCGCGTTCTCTAGGGTCCCATCAGAGCTTCCATTTTGCACTCCAGGAACAGCCTGCATATCAATTTGCTTTTCTTCAGCAATCTCATCCCGGTGAATTGACGATACTCCTATGCCATTTCCATCCTGAAGACTTTCTTCAGGAATTGCTTCAGTGTTAGTTTTTAGTTCTTTATTTCTGAAGGAGTCTGGGATGGAAGAACTAGATTCGTCATGTGCTTCTTTCCCACTCGCATTGATTCCACGATCACCATTTTCATTCACTTTGTTTCTTGTCTCCAGACCTAAATCAATCACTTCAACACTCGACTCCCAGCTGCTGCGGCTTTTATTCCCTTGCTCTTTATTGATATTATGATCATCCTCCATTTCATTTACCTTCACGTTTCTTATAGTTCCAATAGATTTGTTACTTGACATTTCTGTTTCCTCGTTTACATCACTATATGTATCATAATTTTTGAACCGCTCCTCTCTTAACTCTTGAAAGCTCCTTTCACCTGCAAAGTGTGCTCGATCAACTAGTGATTCATTTCCTTGCTCCGAACTCCCATCTTTTTCTCCGTCATCAACATCAATGAGATCTTCAATTTCCTCAGGTCCTTCTTCCTCTGCTCTCTCCTGGTCATGCCCATCAATTTCATCATCTCCACCGCCTCTTCCCTCTTCTTCAATTTCTTCAGATTTAATATCTTCAGTTTCTTCTTCCAATTCTTCTTTTTCACTTTCACTTTCACTTTCAAAATTCAAGGCTGTTTCTTCTCGAGGACGGAGGCCTTTCCTTCCAAGTTTTAAGATATCATTCTCTCCTTGCACTTCCTCTGATATATTTTCAGAGCTGTCTTTAACTCCCCCCTTCTCGTCATAAGAGTGCTTACATTGATTCAGTAGCCAGACAGCAATTGCAAGCAATAGAAATATCTGAAGGACATGCTTCACCTTAAATCCTTTTGACCTCTGATTTCTACTGGGTGACGACTTCAACATAGTACACGACTTAGAAGAGTGAATCCGCTTCAAGCATCAGTAGCAATCAGTTAAGTCCGATCTGAGGGTGAAAAAGGAAAACCAGAACCAGATCATCAGAAATGAAAGTTACCACTATAACGCAATCATAGGTATTGACTTACAAATACAATCATCAGTTCAGGCAGGCAGAAGTTACCACCTCAAATACAATCATCAATCATCAGTTCATGTAGAAATAATGGGCTCTCTGGACACGATAAGACAGCCATAGGTATAAACCTAGCATTCAGACAACAGGTCTAGCCCTCTAGCATCTACTAAGATGCTGCGGATGGATCGTCAATATTCAATATTTTTCTACTCTGCTGGAAACAGTTCTATTCCAGAGAAGAAAACTACAACAAGAGTATGTCAATAAGGGAGTTATAACTAAATTGGGTTAAACACACTCGTCAAGAAATGAAATTTTGCTGCACCTATCAGTGAAGCATTTTCAACCTACAAAAGCATCCTCTACCAGACATAATGTCAATGCATAGGTTATGGTTCCAATAACAGAAGGAAGCAATCCATCTATTACGATACTGTTCAAGGACATATACTCACAGCAAGAAATATCTAGGAACTGGATTAACCACAAGTAAGAAATCTCAACTTGTAGCAATTGAAAACGACAAAGCTGATACCTTTCTAATCAGAGGAACCAAGCTAGTCCCAGTAAACTTGTGAAAAATCTGAAGGGAATGCACAAAAGCCAGTACGGACGGTTTTTTTTTTCCAACAAGAACTCACTAAAAAGTAAAAAACAATCGCATTATTTGACCAAGAAATCAACTTATCAAGTAGCAACACCAAAGTGAAACCATAAAAAGAACAACAGAAAGAAGCACCAAATAGATCACTGAACAACAACAGAGCCAGTACGAACATAGAAGAACTCGTACAAATCGGGTGGATAAAAGCGAAGAGAAAAGAAAAGGGTGTGGCAGTAACTTGGAGAAAACTAGCTGCAGATCCTGAAACAACGAATGAACAATCAAAGACAAAAAAGAAAAGTAAGGATCTTGCCATGTAACAGACACAACATACGTGTGTAACAATGTTTTTTAGGAAGTGGGCAAACCAGTAACAACTTTGTTCACTTGTGCTCCAAAGAAATGGTTAGCGGGAGAGCACAGATACGCAACCACTTGGCTAGATATGGGAAGCGGAGAGAAGAGTGAGCGGTTAAGAGGCATGAAGGATGTTTCTCTCTCTCTCACCAGTGTCTTGTTTTGGAGCTACTCACTGTCTGCAAGAGAGAGGGTGCGTGTTCGAGTCATACGTGTGTGTGAGTGCTCAGAGACCAGGACACGGAAATGTCGGCATTTCATTCTGTCCCTTACTGTTGTTTTCATGTTCTACTTTAGGCAAATAGTATCAAAGATCACGTCCATCCGAAACGACGTCGTTTCGAAGTAGTAATGTTTTTAAGTTTTGTAGTTAAACACATTACTGACACGTAAGTTTGACATTAACGAACTAGGTAGTACGGATTTAACATAATTTTTGTGAAAAGATATTCCATATTAAGTATTAAGTATTAACAGATTTTGTGAAATAAGTAGGGTTAAAATTATTATATTTATGGTAAATTACAATAGCATAAAACAACATTTGATTTTTTCTTTTTTATAATAAAAACTTTATTATAATTTTTAATGTATATCGAATAAATCTTTAAAGATATTTAATAACTAAGTATTATAAATAAATTATTTAATATGTTGATAAGATAATTTAAATAACATATTTAACCCCAATTGTATATATTGAATTTGACATATAAACACACAAAATCTGGAAGAGTTTTAAAAAATTTTAAACTAACATACTTTTTATAATTTCGTCGTGTTGTAAATATATATTATTATTTATAAGTTATATATTTTTAATAAATTATTTACAATAAATCACAATATTTTAATTCAATTAATATTTACAAATTTTATACTTCTTCACTTTCATAAATTAATATTTCAAATTTTTGAAATAAATTATATATTTAAACCCTATGTCAAAACTAACCTTTCTAATTGACAATAGGTTTGATAATGGGTTCGAGCTTGAGCTCGACTCAAACATTTATTTTTGGGTTAATACTCAATTTGAAGTATGATCAAATCAAAGCCTCCAAGTTTGAGGTCTGAGTCTAAAACTCTATTGAGTTTGAATAGCCTAAAATCTAATTAGACTCAGGTTAAATATTTTAAAAATAATTAAAATTAAAAACAGTCCATTTTTGTTTTTCTTGAAAATTTTAAGCTTTGATTTCGATAACCCAAATTTAAGTCCGACTCAAAGTCTAAAATTCTAAAAATAAAAGGAATCGAATCTAATCCAAAATTTGATAAATTTGAGCTTAACTCGTTGGATAGATTTTGGCCTCGTTTGATAGACAACTAATCAACTATTTTTTTAGCCAATTGATTGTCTTGATTATTTGACTCTTCAAACAGTTACGAAAGTTGTTTGGAGAGTAACAAAAAACGCTAGTTGATTTAAGATAAACAGCTGGAGATGAAAACGTTATTGATAGCTAACGTTTTCATCTATCGGTCAAAATTCTAACTGACAAAAGTCAATTGTACCCTTTAAGTTCTATTGTTAAGTTGTGTAATATGTTACTGTTTAAATTGTATTCTTAATTAAGTATCACACTCGTCATATTTTTGTTAGTTCTAATATACAACAAATTTTAGTAAGTAGTATAGTCTAATTGAAATTCCTAAATACCTACGTTTTAGGAACAATGTTTGTTCTTATAATTGTTATACAATTATAGGTTAGAAATAAAATGTTGATTTTAAATGAAAATAAAAATAGAAAGAGTTGCATAATTTTTTTATAGATGATGAAACAGTACAGGTGAACATGACTTCTCTAAAATCTAAATTCTTATAAAAATATTCAACGAAATACTAAGATATATAATATTCATACCCTTATAATTTTTTTAAAAATCATATCCTCATAAGTCATTTTACACATAAACAGCTAATACTAAACAACTAATTTTACCAAACATCTCTAACAAACAATTAATGCAATTCATTAGTCAAATCAATTAATATAATCAGCTATCAGTTAATAGCTAATAGAATCAACTAACAGCTAATGTAATTAGCTAATTGTCAAACTGGCGAGCCCCAATCTATAGGCATATGTGAGAGACATAATCAATTAACTTGAAGGGAAATGTTACCACATCTTGGATGCATGACCATGATGCAAAAATCGTAAGAGCTTGCCATATTATGCATAAGATTTAACTCTATTCTAGGAGCAGAAATGAAGCTGGATCGTCGTTCTCACACACTTAATGTTTCTACTCGCAAATGGGTCCTTTCCCAACTGCCACTTTCAGTTTTAAAACCAAAACTTTGACGATTCGCACACCACTCTTAACTGCAAAAGGTGTTGGATTTCATTCAATTTCCTGTGAAATTCGTACCCACTTCCTATTCATTCAAATTTAATGATTCTGAAGCCCCTCAATCGACTTTTTACTTGTTAGTCGTTTATAGTGTCCCTCCTGAGTCTGAGGAAGTAGCAAGAAGGACAAGGAGCAGAATTTCTGAACGCAAAACCCTGTAAGAAGCCACAACAAGCTCATTAATTGCGACCCCTCAAGTGCTCCGAACCACTATAAATGAGAACCTCAACTTGTCACGCTAGCCCTTCTGCTTCATGACAAGTGACCTATAGCCCAACCTGACCTGAGCTAGAATAGTTATGTTCTTCCAATTTCACTTGACTTGCTCTTTGTCTGTGCCTCAGTTTTCCATTTTCACTTGGACGTGAATTCCAAATTAAGACTACTCATGGAGTTATTGGAATTCAATTAATGGAAAACGTACATCGCTGCCCTCCGATGTCATGCAGAAGAGAAACTACGCCAGGTGACAGCGTTCGATAGGACTATAAACAACATTTGCTATAAACCCAAACGACATCGTTTAGAATTGGGCGTGGGGTTCAGACAACATTCCTAATTGCTCGTTTTTCTTTGCTTGTGGTTGCTTCAATCCCTAAATTCGTGTTTCTCTGCTTGTGATTGCGTGATTGGCGTGGTGGGCTTCCGCTTCTCTGCTATTTATAGTATGGAGTGCGGTGCGTCTTGCTTGCATATTATTGAAGATGGTCCGCCAAGAATGCAAGTTGTTGTATACTGATAAATCTACAGTAGAACTTTCATCATTGCTCTAATCGAGTAAGGTCAAGTCAAAGATCAGATTTATATGCATCAGGATGCGATGGTGTCTTGGAGAATGAGAGAACTAATAGATAATAGAGCAGAAAATCCATTATTCCTAACTCAACTGTCCATTTAGTCATAATACAATACTTTAATAAATATTCTAAGCTGAGTTTTGAGTGTGGATTTTCAAATTATTTTGATAAAGTGGATCTTGGATACTTACATGTTAACAAGGCATATTATAGAGTTTCGGGTTTTATATTTAACGACTCTTTAAGGCTTATTGAATCTAATGAAAGTTGCATTAAATTCGTTAACCTTTAAAAAATACACGAGACAATTGAGGTGTATCTCACACACAAACTTAACGATTTGATTATGGCTCCAGAAATTTTGATTATATTAAGTAATGATGAGCATGTTGTACATGCAGAAGTTGATGTAGATATCTATGAAGAAGAGAATAGTAATGATGGGGATATGACCACTTGTGATAATGAAGCTAAAGGTCTTGATGAAGTTGAAGGTCTTAATGAAATTAAAGGCGATGATGAAATTGAAGGTGTTAATGAGCTAAGGTGTACACAATATAATTGATGTTTCAATTTTAGATGGACACCAACCAATGGAGATTAATTCTAGTAATTATGAAAGTTTCATTCATAGTGATGATTACCTTAGTGGAGAGAAGCCCAGGAAGCCAACTAGAAGACCTAGTACAAGTGATAGACATGAAACAGGTGGTATTTCATTAAATTAGACACTTTTATGGAGTTTGCTAATGCTAATGAGTTCAAAGATGTTAATTATTTAATAGCAATAGGGTTTAATGCTTAGTGGAAGAAAAGTGAGTCTAAGTGAATTAGAGTTGGACGCATTAAAGGATGAAAGTGGGAATTGTATGCAACCTATGATAATATTGATAGATATTTCAAAATAAAAAATATTATTCTGAACATACGTTTCATAACAAACAAGCTAAGATGGTATCAACAAAGTTTCTGGCTAGACACTTCCTATAAGAATTCTAGAGAAGTCTAGCATTACCACTGTGAAGATGGTTGAAGAATGCTAAGAAAAATTAAAATATTTGTGAATTCTATTATATGCAAGGTTGTTAAGAGGAAGTTAAGAAAGAGCAAACATTAACTATACTTATGAATATTCAAAGCTGCAAGGTTATATCCAAGAGTTAAAACATAGCAATTTCAGATCAAAAGTGGAGTTGCAATTATCATTGTTATAGTTCAAGAGGTTATACTTGTTTTGGAGCTATAAAAGAAGGATTGAGGCATCTGAGGCCCATACTTAAGAATGATGATTGTTTTTTAAAGACTTAATTTCAATGGCAGCTAATCAATGCTATTAGAAGGTGTAGCACCCCTTCCTGTAAGACCAGAACCTGACATCGATGGGTGATGTACGAACTCGTGCCCCGCAAAGGTGGCGTGCTAAAGCACTCAATCACTCAGAAAATCGGTATAAATATTTTTTTTAAAACCACAAACATGATACGCAAAAAAATCTATAACCAAATCGGGCTCAATTTATTTCATAACCATTCTGAATCAACACAATTATTTATAATAGCCATTTGACCCCTTTCACATTTACAAATAAACTTTAATTGTTTCAGAATACAATTTTATACAAAAAGTTGAAGAATAAAACAATTCAATACAAATTACGAAATGAAATGCAGACGCTAACTGATCCCGACCTCTATCCGTCACTTGTATGCTGTAGGTATACTCCCATTGGCCTTACGGGGTATTCTTCTAATCCTGAAAAATAGTTGCAAATTTT
>JANQBM010000002.1:3668034-3685756 GCA_025594535.1 Erythroxylum domingense | reverse complement strand
AAGATCTTGGAAATCTAGCAAAGATTTTGGTTGCTTCTGGAAGAGATAAAGCTTTTCCGCTGGTGTATCGGTTAATTAAATTGACATTGATCCTTCCAGTTACGACAGCATCTGTCGAAAGAGTATTTTCTGCAATGAAACTTATAAAAAATGATTTCCGAAATAGGATGGGAGACGAATGGATGAATGACATAATGGTGGTATACAATGAGAGAGAAATATTCAAAAAAATTGATAATGAGACTATTTTACAACGGTTTTAAGCCATGGCGACTCGCCAAAAACAATTATCACCTATTAGTTCTAATGTCTCTAAAAATATGTAAAGACATTGTAATTTGAATATTTTAGTTAACTTCATTTATAAATGTGCTTTGTGAAATTATTTTTTGAATTAATTTTGAATTTGTCGGAATTCTTCGCCGCTAGTTCATCGCTGTTTAATCAGCCCCAACTCGAGGGCATTCCTGACTCCGGCACTGCCGACGCTTGCACTCTCTTGCTATTTATTCTTTGTAGTTCGTACAACTGTATTATGCGATATCAAAACCGCAGACTTGAACCATATCCTGAGGGACAATATGGAACCTTTTCATCAGGAGACACTTCTATTATCGTCGTCGTGCTCGTGCACAGTAATACATCAAAGCTATCTATCTGCCGTTGTTGCTAGGACAGACAATATTTAGACCGTGGGCTATGTTTGATAATTCGTTGAAATTAACAGGTCTGAACAATCTCTGATAATTGACCGTGGAGTCCTATAAGGATTTGAATACAGCCCCTTCTGTAATCGTCTCTTCCTTTGATTCATCACTGACGGCATGGCTTCCAGCCTTCAGAATTGTTGGCGTACAAAACATGTCATGGATGTTGTTAGTTGGAAACACTTTGGAAGTGATTCATCTCGTTCGTGAAGTTCTTAATATTATAATGGAGTTATTTTATAAATTATTTAATATATTTTTAAATTTTAATAATTACGGAATTGTGCCAACCAATATTCTCTTTGTTCCTGTTTTCTAGTAGTAAAAAATTGTATATATATATATATATTTTTTTTTTTTCAATAATCAACTTGCTTATTTTCAACTTGTTTACATATCATGTGATTGAGATTGAGTTGGAAACCAATAATTTCTGAAATCTCATTCTCATCTGTCATCTCATCCCGTTTTAAAGAAGCAACGGTGTCAGTGCTACTAGCTAGACTTTTTAATATTATCAAAAAGAACCTGTAATTGACATGTGACATGGAAAGTTTGGCCTTGTCGGTGGTCTGCTACTTCTTTATTTTGATAATATACATCATCACGTTATCGTATCAGAACACAGGGTCACTTACAGCAGAAAAAAGCTGTGGTACTATCTTTCCGATTTTATTTCCGTCAGGTGTACCTATAAATCTGTCCTACCATGTTCCATAAAAGGTGGAGCACCTTACCGAATAGACGATCTGGGGTGAGTTCCGAATAAGAGTTCTGCTATTCAAACTTCAGCAGAGAAAGGTAGTGTTAGTCCTTGAAAATTTTAATCACATCATATGCCTGAAAAATAGTAATCTGACTGCCGGACTTGGGTAATAGGTTCTTGAAATAATTAATAAATGTCATGTCAAATAATTTATTATTTAAAAATTTGAAATTAAGATATAAATTTTTTATCCATAAATCACTCATTCTTTTAAAAAAATAAAAATATTTACAAATTTTTTACAATCCAATTATAAAAGCTATTAGAATGGTAAAATTTGAAATTCGAACAATAATTTAAACCAATATTAGTATAATTAAAATTAAAATGATAAAAAATAAAAAAGACTCATGTGTGTGACTTAAGTATCATGCTTTTAGTGCCACATGTCTCACGGACATGACAATTATATTTAAGTGATTGGTAGCTTAAAATATAAGCGAGAATTACAAAGTTTTATTAATTAGTTAAATAGAGTAATGATAGACAGAAGTTCCCGTATTGACTAAATGAATGTAAGGGTATGCTTGTTTAGTGGGTATGAAAAAAGGAGAATAAGTATGGAATGAAAGATTGAGTTTGATGAGAGAGTATCATTATAGAGTTATTATTTTGATTGCTTATTTTTAAGTAATACCTCATTCCTCTCATAATCTAGAGAAACGAGTATCATTGTTTTGTAATTATGAAAAACTTAGTAGTTATTTTTTAAAAAATATTTTAAATACTAATTAATTAAATATAATTAATTAATTACAATATAATTAATCAAAATATAATTCATTCATTAATTAAAATATAATTTATTTATTAATTAAAAATATTGTAATTAATTAATTAACTAAAATATAATTAATTACAATATAATTAATTAAAATATAATTCATTTATTAATTAAAATATTGTAATTAATTAATTAACTAAAATATAATTAATTACAATATAATTATGAATTAATCAATTAAATTATAATTAATTAAGATATAATGAATTAATTAAATATAACTAATTAAAATATAATAATTCGTTAATTAAAATATTGTAATTAATTTTAATTAATTATATTGTAACTAATTAATTAATTAAAATATAATAAGTTTTTGTTTTTTATCTTTTACAAACCAGCAATTATCAATGGTAATGATAATTATTCATTCTTCTTAACTAACCATCGTAATTATAATGATAATATTCATTTTCATCTATCACCGTATTCATTCTCATTCTTATTACGAACAAACCGCTCCCTAAATACCCTTGCCAAGTACAGGTTAAAGAACCATTTCTGATGCAAGCATATGTATAGATTCGGTCTCCAGACTTCGAACTCCATAATCTAATATGCATTGAGGTACGTACATATTTGGAATCTTGTTTTCATTTGTTTCAAGCGAGCTGTTTAATTAGATCTTGCGGTGGTGAGAAGATATTGATGATGTCCTAATCTCTGTAGCAGGGAAGTGGTTGAAAATTTACTGTCTTCAGTTAATGATGTTGTAGGATAATATAGGCTGCCTTGTACTTTACAGTCAGTAGTTGAAAATTTAGTGTCTTCAGTTAATGATGTGGTAGGATAATATAGGCTGCCTTCTACTTCATTTACAGCCACTAGCCACCTATTACAATAGTTGTTTTCCTTGTATTTTTATTGCTTTCAACTGCTTGCAACTAAGAATCCAGGAAATCAACGATGGCGGCAGTTCAAAGAAGTACGAATTTATGCAGTCTGGCTCGACCTCTGAGAGTTGGCTCTTTTTCATCAAAGGTTGTTCCTGTTTGATCGTACTTTATTTGAGGGAGTTTATTTACAAGTACTCATTCACTAATATCATGTTATGCATGTTCTTAGATTGGAGCCTACTCTCATTACACTTCTCCTGCTGCATCTTCTTTGCAACAAGAAAGTGAATCATCTACCTACAGGTTTTTCTTTGTTGTTCCAGACACTAGAAACTGATTTGCATTTGTTTCCTGCGATTGTAAAATTGCTCGGTCTTTAGTCTTATTCTTAATCTTTCTGAATGGACGACAGTGAAGTGGATGAGCATGTCGATGTCGATTGGGATAACCTTGGGTTTGGTCTTATGCCAACTGACTACATGTACACGATGAAATGCGCTAAGGAAGGGAATTTTGAACAAGGCCTCCTTACTCGCTACCAGAACATTGAACTAAGTCCCTTTGCAGGAGTCATAAACTATGGCCAGGCAAGCTACATTAGTTTCTTTTTTCCTTGGTTTCTATGGAGCCACTCTTTGACCATGCTGAGCAAAAGCGTTAACTTTTGTTCAGGGATTGCTTGAAGGTACAAAAGCGCACAGAAAAGAAAATGGAAACCTTCTTCTCTTTCGTCCGGATCAAAATGCCATTCGCTTGAAAATTGGAGCTGAGAGACTGTGCATGCCTTGTCCCTCAGTTGATCAATTTGTTGATGCCGTGAAACAAACTGTCATTGCTAATGAACGTTGGGTAATATCTCTGTTTCGTTTGAGAGTATGCAATTGTACAATGCAAATAATATGGTTTTAAGTACTTTGCCCACGTATTGAACAGGTTCCTCCTCCAGGCAAAGGGTCTTTATACATTAGACCTTTGCTAATGGGAACTGGTCCTGTTCTGGGATTGGCACCAGCACCTGAGTACACATTCCTGGTATATGCTGCACCTGTTGGCAATTACTTCAAGGTGTGTATCTATTCCTAACTAAAAGTTCAGGTAGCAATATCTCACCAACTCACAGGTTCAAATATGCATGATTTTCCTACACAGAGTGGTATTGCACCTTTGGACTTGTACGTTGAGGAGGAACATCACCGAGCTACTAGTGGTGGAACTGGATTCGTAAAAGCAATAAGCAACTATGCCCAAGTTAGTTATTGTTTAATACCATAATCTAGTGTGTTTACTGTTCCAACAGGCTGTTACCTCGCTGTTTTTTCTTTTCCTTCGTTTGTAGGGTCTGAAAGCATCAGGTAGAGCTAAGAGTAGGGGATTTTCTGATGTTTTGTACCTCGACTCTGTGGAAACGAAATACTTGGAGGAGGTCACCTGTTCTAATATATTTATTGTAAAGGTATTGTCTTAATCTTTTTGAACATATATCCAATCCAAATCTTCGTTCGACAAGTACATATTATTTTCTCTTTATATTAAACTTATTTAACTTCGGTTTCAGATAGACCTTGTGCCTGACATTCTTTATTTTAATTAGGGTGACGTTATTTCTACTCCTGCTACGAATGGGACTATCCTTCCAGGGATCACTAGAAAAAGCATTATAGACATTGCTCGTCATAATGGTTATAAGGTAATATCTGAATTGCTAACGTTGTGAGCCTTTGTACATCTCACACTTAACATTGTGAAACTTCAAAATGTGTCAGGTCGAGGAACGTGTTGTCTCCATAGACGAATTGATGAATGCTGATGAAGTATTTTGCACCGGAACCGCCGTAGTTGTTGCGCCGGTGGGCAGCGTTACCTATCAAACCAATAGGTAATTGCAACTACTTGATCAATCTTCATTTCTTTAGAGCACAGAGGAGTACCGTTTTAATTTTAGTTGTTTCTTGGCTTGTCTGGAATTATGTAGTATCTCTTACTATTCATGTTTGATTGCAGAATTGAATTCAGAGCAGGTCTTGAATCCCTCTCGCATCAACTGTATTCAACTCTCCTGGGAATTCAGACTGGTGTTATCGAGGATGTGAAGGGCTGGACTATCGAAATTCCATAGCGTTTGTCACCGGTAACATTCAGACGTGTGTTATTTTTGTTCGCTGCATTGGTTTCCAGAAATAATCCTCGAATTTAAGTAATTTTTTAATACTGTTCTTATTACTCGTTGATTCAAAAATACTTTGTTATAATTTCAATATAGAATAATTCTACCTATTTAAATAGGACCAACAATTTTTGCCAACAATCGTTTAGACCCAAAGTCAATGGGTCCGGCTGAACCAAAATCTAATCAATCATGTACAACATTACAATTTTACATTTCATGTGCTTTCTTTATTCGGTATAAAGGATGACAAGGTGAAGGAGTGAATTCTTTTTAAAGTTGATTTATCATAAAAAAATTAGTTTAACTTAAATTGAATCAATTTAAAATCAATAAAGTCATATTTAACGAGATTTAAATTCACATATTTGAATTTAATAAAAAAAATTTTAAAATAGTTTCGAAATTAAATTTTATGCCATTGACTTTGGTAAGTAAAATATCTAACTATTGTTTTATAATTAACAGGACCACTCACTAGTCACTAGCAAACAAACAACAAGAAGGAAGAAGATGAGAATCAAAACGCTGGCATTTTATAAATTGTAGAGTCCATCTTCATTTTTTTTTAAATTCCACCGCATTAAATGGTGGGTCTCATTTTAAAGATTTTATAAAAAAACTTGACGTCAACAAAAAAGGTACCAAAGTCACTAATTAACTGACGGTAGCTTAACTAAATATTTTCTAAACGTTAAAGTTTATTTCAAACATTTTGTAAACGATATAAACATTTTAAACATAATAAAACGTTATGATTCATTTCAAATACCAGTATAAATATTAAAGGGTTAATTCGCTGTTTTGACTTAAGGAACATACTTTAGAGATTCTCCAGTCCACGCGAAGGGTAATTCATTTGCCACTTTATATGTTTCTGCAACGTGCTCAAGTGGATACAATTTGCTGATGTTTTGTGATTCTTGTTCCAAACAAAGAAACTGATCTTAAAGATTTATTGTTCGATTAACTGAAGGTTATGAAAGAAATTCCTGAATAAGAAACTTTAATTAATTGGCAACAAGATCTCTGCTTTCAATAGTTGTTTCTGTAAAAAACAGTTGTTAGAAATCATGATATCTTTGAGATCTTGATCTTTTAAAGAAATTCGAATATTCACTATTATTATTATTATTATTATTATTATTATTATTATTAAGAATAATAATATTATTATTAATAATGACGATTGAAACTATAATAGATATTTTGATCTTTTTGTTAATTATTTCTTTGTCTTTCTAAATTTATGTTTTCAAATCAAACATTAACATACATCATCATTACAAATTCTCATGAATAAACCAAACTAATTAATACTCATTCTGTTTCATTTCTCATCTATTCTATTCTTAAGAATAAACATTCAATTCCTTATCTATTCTAGCAGATGAACTAAACAATCATTTTGCGTGCTCCTAATTTTGTCATATTTTAACTTAACTATCACATTACTATTCTTTGAACAATATCAAACTAAACTCCATATAAAAAAGAAAAAAAAAACTTTAACTTGAGCTTGCAGAACTATTCCGTCACTAGTTTTGGTCTAATGATCTTAGGGATTTATAAATTAATAAAGTGGGGTAAGTTTAATTATTATTAAACATATATTTCATGTGCTCCTTCTTGTGGTTGGCACGTGGCATGTCAAGGCGCACACACACGTGTATATATATACACACACATATGTCAATATCAAATAAAATGTTTTTATCAGACCCTTTGTTTCCATATATGTATATCAATATCAAAAAAAATTATTAGTCATTGTTTTGTTTTTAAATTTTATCAAATCCTTTGTTTATAATATAATATGAACTATTCACATTTTTCTTAAATTATAGGATGCGATATCAAATTATTATGAGATGATAGATTTAAAAGTGTTTAATTTTTAGAATTTTTTAATTTAATATCAAGTTTTTTAAAGTTTTCAATTTGATATATAAATTAGGTTAAAATATTTTTTTATTGATGTGACTAATAAATGAAAATACACAAATTATTTGTTAGACTATTCACCTTAATAAAAATAATCTTTTTTACATAATTTATATTAGTCATTAAATTAGAAATTTTAAAAAATGGCACCAAATTAAAAAAATTGTAGAAGATTTGTCACTATCAAATTTGTTATCCCAACTATTATCAAAATTAATAAGTTCTTAACAAAAAATTAAAATTTTATTTTTTGAATATTTAGATTCTCGTTAAAATTTTGAGATTTTATAAATTGCACATTTTACCAAAATAAAGATTTAAATTGTACATGTCATGTACAACAAAGATTCCGTAAATCAATTCGTCAAATTATCAATGGAGCTAGTGTTTTTAACTAAACTCAAATTAGTCACTCAATTAAAAATAATATAAATTTCAGTAACTGATTTAAAAAATCCAAAATTTATTCATTTTAACATTAGATATCCTTATTCCTCCGTATGTATATATAAAAAAAAAACTTCGACCAAAACCAAATAGCAACACACACTAAATGTCAACCTAACAATAATTGTTACGGTAGAGACAATTGTTAGAAAAGACGAAATCTCTGAATTTTAAATAAAGCAAGAAGGAAAAGAAAACCTATTGACAATGGATAGGATCGAGGTTGAAGCTGAGAATAAAAGTCCGAATCAAATCATGTTTAGGATCAAAAATAAAAGGTTTGCATTGGTCTCTACCAATCTAAAGTTTAATGAGAATTTAATAATTTAATACCATAAAGGACATCTTCATCCAAATATAGGATATGATGAATCATGACGCTGAAGCTCTATCTTCAATGTTCAATAATGCAATCAAAATCTCCCTAAACACAATGATTTGGCTTAATCATTTTTTTCCTCTAATGGAATAACCTCATCTTCACTTACCAGTCATTTATAAAATAATTCCAAAACGATAATTTCCTTTTCGGACAATTCCATATTCAGGATTCCTTTTATTAGATTGTCATTATTGTTTATAAATTTGACAAAATCTAAGTCATCCTTCAGGACACGACTACCCTTTTAGGATCCCTAATCCATATCCACATGGAGAACAAGAAAAGAAGACTTTAAAAAGTGAATGTACAAAGTTAAGGTCTACCAACAATATTGAAATTTCGAAAATAATCTCTTTATTATGTAATAATAAAGTAGCCTATTATCTAAATTTCAGCATGATTCTTCCGTTACAAGAAAAGTAGGAATTAGCGATGATAAATTACTGACAGAAACAAAATCGTTGCCAATTACCTATGGAAAATCAATTTCTATCGGTAAGATTGACGGAAAAAATTTCGTTTAGCGGCAAAACTAATATTAGACGGTAAATATGGAAATCATCCCGCCAAAATTTGCAACGGACTTTAGCGACGAAAATTCAATTTCCATTGATAACTTTAACTAGAAAACTTTCATTTAGTGGCGGTAGTAATATCTGTCTGTAAATACGGAGGGAAATCATCCCGGCAAAATTTACGATAAACTTTAACGATGGGATAACTTGCTCGTCAGTAAAGAAGGCAAGAATTTTTTGAGTTTACCGACAGAAATGTGTCCGTCAGTAAATTTTCAAAACTTCACATTTTAAAGTAAATGAAAACGACGTCGTTTGGTTTACGTCAAACAGACCCGAAGCTCACACCCCCTGCGTCTTTCTTCTGCAATTTTCTTCTCTCCATCTCTCCTCTTCATCTATTTCTCTTTCGTGTCTCCAGCCACTATCATTGTGTGCTTTGGTGGAGGTATTTTTGCAATCACTTCCATGTTTTTTTTCGTATACTGAATGAAAGTTAATTTGGGTATTTCATTATTTTCATTTATTTGTGTATTATGTGATTGAAAAACAATTTTAAGGTATAAATGTTAATGATAGAAGAGACAAGACATAATTTTAGTTGTGATGTTGAGATGAATTTCTGATGCATGTAAGGTGTTTGATGAAATGTTTGTTCTTTGCAAAATGATTTCAGTTCTTTAGATAAAGTGTAGGGTTAAAGTATACAAACGTATTTGCATATAAGTATGTATATAAGAGGAAGCCAACAATAGTAGAAACATGGAGGAAAGTCTAAGGCTTAACTAGTAGCAAAAGAGTATGCAAAATAGAATATGATTAATTATGATGAAATATTTTCTTAATAGTTAGACATATTTCAGTCAAGATTTTGATGGCATTAGTAGCTAATTTAGATATGCATTTTGGAGTAGATAGATGTGAAGACAACTTTTATTGATAGTGACTTAAAGGAGTTTACATAGAGCAATCAAAAGGGTTAAGTCAACTGGAAAAGTAGATGTGTAAATTTAAGAATTCATTTTAAATGTTATAATAGTCTTCAGAAAAAGTGCATGAAAGGTTTGACTAGTAGATGATCTGAATTGACTATAGGAGATATGAATAAGAATGTTGTGTATACATTAAGAGCCTTAATGATGGATTGTTTATTTTTTTGTTAATATAAGTAGATGATATGAAAATTGATGCAAAGAGCGTACATGATGTGAATGAGTTAAAGACCTTATTAGGAAAGGAAGTTGAGATTAAGGAATTGAGTAATGCCTAGAAAACACTAGGAATGGATATTCGAAGGGATAAGAATTCATAAAACTTTGGTTATCTAAAAAAAACTACATTAAGAAGGCATTTGAGATTTGGAAGGTGCAAGGTTAAATTAGAGAGTACTCTGTTAGAATATCACTTCAGGCTTTCCTTAGAACAATGCCTAAAAATAGATAAAAAGGTTGATTTGTCTAAGGTACCATATACTAGTGTTGTTAAATGTTTAATATATGCAACAGATTGTAGTCAACCTAATTTGGCTCATGTTGTTAATCATGTTAGTAAGTATGTGTTGAAACTTAGAAGATAACATTAGAAAGTAACCAAATGGATATTCGGAGGTATGTCAAACCTTGAGATTGTGTTTAGCAGTTGACAAGGTGATCCTTCAGTTATAGGATATGGGGACTTAGACTATATCGAAGATTTGGATAATGCAAAGTCTACCACTGGGTGTGTCATTACTCTTGTAGAAGGCCTTATTTATTGAGAATCAATGTTATAGCGTATGGTTGCATTATCTTATCAGAAAAGGTCAACATTTTGGAGAAAATCACTAATACGTTGACAAATTTGGCTACCATAAAGACGTTTAAGCATTACTAAAACTTGATTAATGTCTTAAGGTATTATAGATAAATAAACCCCAGCTTATATAAAGTCTATTCATTAAGTTGGAGATTGTTGTCTTTAAATTATATACAAGAGTATGCAATCTTAAAGTTTTGGGAAGAAAAAGGATGTATTCTCTAGAAATCAAAGATGAATACACAAGTTAGAATATAAAAATAATATTATGTGTTGGATCCTATATCAACATACATAAAGAAGTAGTAAGATTAATGGCTTATGTTTATATGTAGGTAGATATAATACGAGCCACCATGTAAAATACTGGCATATAGGTAGATACAATACGAGCCACTTCCTAAGACACTAGCATGTTTGAAATATATCACCAAAGAGAAAATAAGATATAATACTACTAAGATTCAGACCACGATTTGGAGCTACTTACTGTAAAGTGAAACATCTCATAATGTAGTAGCTGGAATTGAATCACCTCCTCCCCCTCCAGCTACTACACTTGCAGATGGAGCATCACCTCCAGTACCTGTTGCTACACCATCTACCATCCTTACATCATTCACTACCCATATACCGACAGAGATATCAGAGATAAACAATAAGGTAAAGGAGGAGGCTGCCAGCCTGGAGCTAAAGAACCTGATGGAAGAACTTATATCACAATTATCAATAATCTGTAAATGAAAATACATGAAATACTATATGTTTATAATAAAGTTATAGGTTTAAATTTTAAAAATGATATAATTTTTTTTATATTAGGTTGATTCCGTCTGGACCGTATTCAAGAAACATAACATCCAAATTCAAGAAAAAAATTGATCTTGATGGTTATGTATGAAAGAATATCTCTCAAGCCACAAAGGAATTTTACTATCAAGAGTTTGAGGTACAACAAACATTATTATTTTCTTTTTTAATTAATTTTTATACATTAATTAGATAAATATTATTACATTATAAGTATTTATCGAATGTTTTTCCTTTTGTTTCAAAAAGATTTTTTTTGAATTCTGAATTTAACGCCATCATTTATGAAGTATGGGAGAGAAGAGCACGTAAACGTTATCCTGACTTTGTTGGTGCGATACACAAGGTCGGTGTATGACTACATTATATTTCTAAACAAATATGGAGTTGTTGGCAGCAATATTGGACATCACTTAAGGCAATGTCCATTTTAGAGCGTAATTCTACCAAAAGATGTGGAGGACCAGGAGGAGAGGGTCTTCCCTTACATACGAGAGGATCTATTATCCACCACGAGCATGCAGAGAGACTTGTAAGTATCTACACTTCACATTTATATTCTGATTGCTTTACTTTACTGTATTTCAATTGAATTTGATGTGTGAATTTTGAAATGAAAATATGTGTATTAAGGAGAATGATAATATTATAAATGTATGGTGTCATATATGGTCGGGTTGTTGACTTGTTTTATTTTTTGAATAGGGGTTAAATATAATAAAAATAGAGGAAACTCTGCCAAGATTTTTATAAATTTTAATTCACTTATAACATTTTATTCCTATGCAGGAAAAGTCTATGGGCATGAGACTTACACCTCGTCAACTCTTTTTTACGCACTTACACTAAATGTATGTGAAATTTATAGTTTAATATTAATATTTAATAATTATCACTTAGTAATATAAACATTGCCTTCTAATAGAACCAAATACAAGAAAGTATTCAACGACTGTCTCAGCAGTTTGAAGATGTTGATGAGACTCAAACCTATCATCATACAGTGGGTGGTAGGGACTGTCGTGGAAGGATATTAGACTTAGATTTATTTGCGAACACATATTTTTCGCAATCCTCCACGTCCAGTACAATAGTATCTAATAGGCGGTCCACAACCAATGAAGTCCAAGAGTTTCGGAACACAGTGTAGACATTGATGGAGTACATAACTCAGCTCCATAATGAGGTGAATGAGTTTAAGGGGAGGGGTAACACCTAATCGTATCAATCAGAGTATCCGCAGTCACCAAATCAATAGTGAATTTGTAGTCATTTCATTTGAATTACAAATACTTATTATGTATAATTTAATATTTTTATCATCAATTAAGATAATTTTAACTTTATATCATCAATCAACTTTATGTTTAAACAAATCAAATTATTATGCACAAATAATTCATAACTGTTTAAATTATGCATTAACTATGAGATCATAAAATAAAATTTATTGACGTATATTTTTTTAAAAAAATTTTCTGGTTACTTTACCGACGGACATTTGTTGTTCCGTCGGTAAAATCAATTCTATTTACTGACGGACCATAACAAACCGTCGGTAATCACAGACGGAATAACAAATTCCGTCGCTAAATTTACCAATAGGATTTGCAGCAGAATAACTATCGGTACACTCACCGACGGAACAAACATAACTATCAGTAATATTGTAACAAACTTACCGACAGATTAGAAGATACCGTCAGTAAATCTGCCTATAGATAACTCATGTTCGTCGGCAATTTACCGACAGACAATTTGTTGTTCGTCGGAAATTATTACCAATGATCGTTTCTACCACTCCTTTAGTCGTCGGTAAATTCCGCCGCTAACTTGACTTACCGATCGAATGTTTATATTTTTTGTCGATAAACAACTTTTTTCTTGTAGTGTTCTTGTACAGTAAAATATCAAAACAGTACTCAAATATTGTCCATGGACCATACTATTCTTTAATGAAATTTATCATACGTTTAGTGCATTCAATAAGAAAGAGGAGAGGCTCAATGAGTTTCAACTCCTTACTTAAGTTTTTTCTTTATAGGAGGTCTTGAGTTTGAGTCACCAAAGGAGAAGGGAGGGGACATTTTTTCTGTTAATGATCCTCTAGCCCCTTGGAATGCCCCTTAGTCAGATCAATTATAAGCGTCTCGCTTCCAACAACGATATGAGAGTTTGGCACTACTAAAAACTTGAGGCTGATGAGAACTTGATGTTGACTGGGAAGTAGTAATTAATCAGCAGCCGACCAATCAGTATGTAAAGACTCTTTATGCATAAAAATATACATACTACGTAAGAATTTAAGAGACTTTGAAATTCTAGATTTACCTATTTTAAAATATAAAAAAAGTAAGAAAGAGGAGTGATATTGTATTTTCGACGTTACCTCTCTTAGCCTAATAAATGCTGGCAATCCTATCATTCAATCCGTCCTTGCCTTCATGACGTGGAACACACGATCCAAGTGTTGAATACATCGCCGGTAATTTCGGATCCCATTCCAATAATGAAACCCACGTTCATGTGTTTCTGATGTTATTTGAAAAATAAATCCAATGTAGGGACTAGGGAGTTTTGTAAGTATTTAAGCAGACTGGGAGAGTCCCATACTCAGAGTTCTCTTTTTAGTGCAAGTAGGTGGCGTTTTCACTGCTAGCTTATCACCGTCTCGTACTCTTTCAAAGACATCTCTTTCGAGTCACCCAATAATTCCGTTGAGTGCTGCTTCTTTCTTTGTTGCTTTCTTTTTCTCTTCCAAAGAACACGATAATGGCGGCCGCTTTGCTCCGGAGAACCGCGTGTCTACGCAGTTTGGTTCATCAATCCTTACGAGGTGGTGATGCTTCTTTGAGACAACCCAAGGTTTGTCCTTGACAATTTTTCTTTGTATTTTCTCGTTAAATTTGAAGGTTTATGATTCTTGGTTGTCTTGATTGGTCAAACCCGAGGAGGGTTGAACCAAAAAACACGTGTAAATGAGTAAACAAAATTGAAAATAATCCTTTCAGTCATTATTTATGATCTGTTCTGATCTTTTCTTGCACATGCTTGAAGGGTGCGGATAATTACTATCGCTACATATCAGAAACGCCATCTTGTCTGCAACAAGCAAGCAGCCCGTGTGTTTACAGGTATGGACTTACATGGATTCTCAGATGTACTGTTAACTTACAGTCCAAAGATTTAGTTATGCCTTTTGGTTGCAGTAACGAGGACGAGTACGCTGATCTGGATTGGGACAAACTTGGATTTGGATCCATTCCGACAGATTACATGTACATAACCAAAAGCGCTAAAGATGGAAATTTTGAGCAAGGACACGTCAGTCGCTATGGAAGTATTGAACTGAACCCTGCAGCGGGAGTCCTGAACTATGGCCAGGCAAGCTTGAACAAGTTCTTCTTATAGACGTTTTGGATTTGTTTTAGAAGAAATCGTAATGGAACTAAACAATTTGTTGTTCACAACTCTGTTTAGGGTATCTATGAAGGCACAAAAGCGTACAGAAAAGAAAATGGACACCTAGTTCTTTTTCGTCCTGATCAAAACGCCATCAGAATGAAACTGGGTGCTGACAGAATGTGCATGGCTTGTCCTTCTGTTGAACAATTTGTTGAAGCTGTTAAGGAAACTGCTCTGGCTAACAGACGTTGGGTAATGACTACATTTTCCTCCCCAGATAAAGAGTCAACTTTGAAAATTTCTGCTTTGGATTTAAACTTTATGAGAAGAATTCTAGTGAAAACTCAGTTTCAGCTACTATATTCAGTACTTAATTCTTTTAAAATAGGTGCCTCCTCCTGGGAAAGGGACTTTGTACATCAGACCTTTGCTCATTGGAAGTGGTCCTATTTTAGGATTGTCTCCGGCACCGGAATTCACATTCCTTGTCTACTCTTCACCAGTTGGCAACTATTTCAAGGTGCGTTTCAGTTTCTATAATGAATCATCTTAGGGATTGTTGTTGAATTGTCTCTAAATTCCTTGAACTTTGTACAGGAGGGTATAGCACCGTTGAACCTATATGTCGAGGAGGAGTTTCATCGTGCGTCTCCTGGAGGAGCTGGGGGTGTTAAATCCATCACGAATTATGCACCCGTAAGTGAACGATTCCAATTCCTGACACTACAAGAAGACTGATTTGATTCGCCTGAAAAATTGTTTCTAAATATAAAATACTCTTAACAGCTAATTCTATCTTGTATATGCAGGTTTTGAAGGCGATAGCTAACGCCAAAAGCAGAGGATTCTCGGACGTTTTGTACCTCGACTCTGTGAATAAGAAATACCTGGAAGAAGTGTCTTCTTGTAATGTTTTCCTTGTGAAGGTAAGTGTCGAAAACATCTCTTGGAAAAAAAAAAAAACTAGTCTAAACCAATCCGTTTATTCATTTAACTACAATTTGCATAAAGAACTGTCTGCGAACAATTTTCAGGGGAAGTTAATTTCTACTCCTGTGGCGAGAGGGACTATCCTGGCAGGAGTTACTCGACGAAGCATCATTGAAATTGCTCAAGACCAGGGTTATCAGGTGACAACCATTTGTAGTTTACTGCTATTGATTCCCTTTGAATCGTCAGATTAAAAATGACAAGCGGTTTCGGGGCAGGTTGAGGAACGAACTATAGCTGTGGAGGAATTATTTGATGCGGATGAAGTTTTCTGCACTGGCACAGCAGTAGGTGTTGCTCCTGTCGGAAGTATCACTTATCAGAACAGAAGGTAAAAGTTTCCTGAACAAAGCTTAGAATCATTTGTTAATCTGAAACAAGTTTGAGATGTGACTTGGATTTTGGAAAGGATCTTAACTTTTGCTAGTGACTAACTTCATCTGTTACGTGAACAGAGTTGAATACAGAACCAAATCCCAGTCGGTGTCCGAGGAGCTGTACTTGATTCTTGAAGGAATCAGAAGGGGTCTGATTGAAGATAAGAAGGGTTGGACCATTGAGATATAGCCACCAATGCAGTACAATGTACAATTCCCCAGAAAGTACATAAATGAAAGGTAATTTTCGTATTTGGCTGACAGATCACGGAATCGTTAAAGAGTCGTGATTGATCAATCTGGTTTGATAAGACGACGCACCACTTGCTCAGTGGAATCATAAAGCGATGAAATAAAAAAATGTCAAGTCTGTTCTCGCTGAAATTACTAAACATAGACAAGTCCTTGTCAAAGTCCCAAGCACCAACGGCCAAGTATCTGTCTCGTAAAGAAAACCAACTCTTAATGCCTGATAGCTCGAGCCCCTTTTGTGGTATTAGAGATGACAACGTGCTCCGCTGAATCAAGACGTTTAAAACTTGAATAAAAAGCATGAACTCGCTTTGTGTCCATGTCAACGGGTCAAAGAAGAATGTTCTCAATTTCCCTCTGATATAAACCTTAGTTGACTAACTATGTCTTCTTGTTCAACTTTTCCACTATGTTCTGACTCTCGAAGCGGCATGACCACTATGTGCATGTCCTTCCTAAATCCGTCATATCATTTAGGTCCTTTTCATTTCTGTTTCTAATTTTCTAATTTTCAAATTTAATAAAATTTTATTTCTGTTTTTAGTTTTGATTTTTTCAATTTTTAATTTTATAAAAATCACAAAAACTAATTTTATTTTTTTGATTTTATAATTTAATTTACTATTAATTAATTATATGTTATTTAATTATTTAATATACAAAATATTAATAAAATTATATATTTTACATATTTAATTAACTAAAAGTAATTATTAGTTAAAATTATCAATAATTCAATTTAATAATTTTTAATTTTTTAATTAAATTAATAAATATTAATAAATATAATGATATTAAAAATATTTTCAAAATATATAAAATTCAAATAAAATTTGATTCAATAATTAAAATATATTTACAATAAATACTAATTTTTAAATTATTTATTTTCATAAAATAAGATAATTTTATTTAAATTTTATTAATAAATATTATATAAGAGAATAATATAAATCTAATTAATTAAACATAATTTATCTTTAAGTTTTATATAATATATAATTATCATTAGTAACAAAAGTATAACTAAGTTGACATTAACAACCAAATTAATTTTTGTTTTCATTTAAACAACTAAAAATCATTAACGAAACTAAACAGTCCCTTAGTATCATCTTGCGTTTCTTTTCTTTTGAAAAAAATGATAATGTTTGGATTTTAAGGAAACGACCACAGGGATAAATTAATTAAGATTGCAATTTGCTATTTAGGGTTCAAAGATTTTTTTTTCTTATAGTACTTATAGGGTGTTTGGTTGAGGGTAATAGAAATTTTATTACCCTTCTATTTCCATCTAATACTTATTCCCTTGTTTGGTTTATTTTATGACCCAAAGAATAACATTCCTAAAGATTATCTATTTCTTAAATTAAGGAATAGCTAAAGACAACACCCTCTCTTCTTTACCTATTTCATACAAGTGGGAATACTTAAAACACAACTCTCTTTCTTTTGGACAACTTATACCCCTCAATAATAATAATAATAATAGTTGTTAGTAGAAAATTAATAATAATAATTATAAACTTAATTATAATAAGAAGAAAAT
>JANQBM010000002.1:3587645-3617628 GCA_025594535.1 Erythroxylum domingense | reverse complement strand
TATTTTTAGGATATACTGTAATCTAGGTTATATACTTCTTGTACTCTGGCTATTTAAATAGCCTCATCTTTACTTACTAAATATACAACTTCTATTCATTCACATTCTCTACACTCTCCTCCTCAGCCCACAGGTCGATGACGCTCAATCCCATCGTCAGGAGCATTCACGAACTATTCACGAGAAACAAGACTGTCGCTCATCGATATATCTACCAAGAAAGCAACAGATATGTGAACTGATTGGGCAACTACCCAGGTCATTTTGATGTAGGAGTCACTTATTTTGTAAATTCACCCATAAAGTGCCATCTTATCCTTCTAGAGAATATGTCTAGAATCTTTTTTCCGTGCTAATTTTGTAATTTTCTTTTCAAAAAAAAGAAAATTCTTGGAGAGCCTATCTTGAAGCTTGAAAGAGGCCTTAAAGCTTACCTTGTATTGTCATTTTCTTGCAGTGACCAAACGTTGATGTAGAAAAGGATTTGTTCCTAATTTTTTTATTTTTAATTTAAAAATTATAGGAAGTATTTTCTTTTTTATTTCAGTTTACTATAAATGAATATATATTATTTTATTATTTAAAAAAATCAAAAACAACAAACAAAAACTGAAAACTATAAGTCGAACCAAATGATCGTAAACTTACATGCCAATAAGGAATGGCAAGGGTTACATCCATCGCCTCTTTGACTCGATCTCGATTCTTCTAATTTGCAATTTGAATCTTAAAATAATATTATTTTAAAAGGGATCCGACGTTCAAATCTTTTGACCCGAACTTCATACTAGATTTTGGGTCTGAACAATCCTTAAGCTGATAGTTTTACGTCCTGCGATTAGCTCAGGCTCAATTGTCATCCATAAATTACAAATCAATGGAAGGTGTGGCCCAGCAAAGTAATGGCGTACACTGAGGCCGGGCACAGAGTAAAATGGTTCGTTTTGAACGATTCAGCCTATGGACCTATACAAAAACGTCACAGAAGCTAAAATGGTCCAGATACGCCTGTATGGCATGTTTAATATACTCATACTGCATAGAAAGGGAGAACCAGCCCACAACCGCGATGGCCTTAACCTGATAAAATGAACAGATAAAAAAAGACCATGAATTTTTTGATCCTGGAGAAGACCAAAAAGCACCTAATCCAAACACGAATTTAAGGAGACCATATATCAAATGAAACATTTTCTTCAACAAACTTTAAGGATTCCAATTTTCAATTTACATATCAAAATTGCCATGTTTGTAGCATGTGAAAAGGATATGTACAGATAAATTTAAGGAAGTAAAAGCCGCCAAATTCAGGGTAAGTATACAAATGATGGAGCTCTTGAAGCAGCGAAGACAGTATCAATACCGATTTTATCAAGTGGCGCAATTTGCTTCTCTTAGCTCCAGTTAGGTCTGAATAGAACCAGTCACCAGTTTACTGTCCTCTCTAATGTTAGCTTTGGACTTCCCTGAAAATGCCGTAAATATCGCTACAGATGGCCACAGTGCTTGAAGAGACGGCTAATAGTATCATCGTCCATGATGATAATCTGTCATTCTTTCTCGCAATTCCATGGGTATCCCTGGACGACAACCAGCAAATCAACAGAATAAGTTTTCCTAGTTACTGTACAGGACAAGGGCAACAGAGACAACAGCCTCTGAGCAGCCTTAAGGCGGATAACAGATACAAATAAAACGATAATGTTTAACAGTTTAAAATCTGGCATTTTGGTTTAAGCCGAAATCAATGAGTAAATTTTGAATTGACTAGCTTTCAGTTGAATTCAGGTTTAAATTTAAAAAAGAGTCAAGCTTCAGATCATGAGTTCTGCAGACCAGCTCGAAAAAAAAAGTTTGAAATTTGAAAAAAGGTCCGTTGACAATGTTGATAATGTATGATTGCTTTCAATGTCACAATGTGATACTATCTCCTATGAGCATGCTGCCTGATTTATGTAAGATTTTTCAAGTTGAAGCTAATGTATTAAGCATGGGATCAGTGAATCAGGTCTTGGCCCTACTTACTCTGACGTCTCTTGGACATATTAAGGAAAACAAAGCACTTCATCTGCTGGTTTATAAAATCCCTTTGTGTCCAGATGTTCCAAACATCAACCCACATAAAAGAGATTGCCAACCACAACAATCAAATCATAAAAGTTACAACTTTTAAGTCATTGGCAGCAATCTAGCATCAGATATTCGCCAGGTCACACTGACCTACTAGTTTTGTTAAATTCAGGTTAGTAATTGTTCATGTTGAGATGGATAATCTTAATAAAGCGAAAGTAAGACTAAGAAGAACCACAAACTAGCTGAACTAGGGTGACCACTTCATATGTGATCATATTAAGTGGTGATTTCCAATGTTGCAACAAAAGGTTTCTACTGAAATAACATAGTTGCATACCTGAGGGCGATGGCAGCTGGAAAAATAAAACCTACAGAGACTGCCGCTGTGGCACCTGTAAACTGGAAAGCATCCCATATATTAGGCACAAAAATTGCTCCCGCAAAGATGAATCCCATTAGAGCTGCTGTTATTATAGAAAATCTCCTGCAGTCGTTCGCAATGGGAAGTGCATAAGGAAAGAGTAGACCATCCAAATTGAGCCGAAGGGAGAAGAACACAATTGGGAAAACGAGCATCAGATGGACACCATAGCTCACTCTGACTAAATCACTGAGCACTGCCGAATATGGTATCCCAAGATCACCATCGAAATTGGCAAGCACATCATCTAACGTTTGATCACCAAAAAGAAGAACCCCAAAGAAGCTAGTAGCAACATAAACCGACGAGCACAATCCAAGGGAGGTTCGTACTATTGACTTCATCTGGGATGAATCTTTCAGTTCATTCTCTATGGGGTGAACTGAAACAAGCATTTTCCAATTAGAAGCAAGCAATCAATGCTTCAATACCCATCATAGAATACATTGTGTGTGTTTAGTTTAGCAGCATACCATTGTGGTGGCAAATATAAGCAGTAACTATTATAGGCACGGTTGTGAAAAGCTTCCAAAAAGAGGCCTGGTCGGTGATTTTAGGCATCAAACGTGGCATTCCAATACTTCCTTCTATTACTTTAATTATGGCTATTCCCGCAGTTATCGCCACAAATACAACAGCCAAAGCCACTGACAATGCCGACGTGTATCTCAACGAATCTAGCATTACAGATAGTAAAACTCAGAGATATCAATCTTACACAAATAAAATACAATCAATCTCATTTTTCATTTTAGTAAATATGCTAAATTATTGTTTAGACCAATTCGAACCGTTCAAGTCAACCTGAACCGGACTTCTCAAATCATAATTAATTTCAATCTTTGGTTAATTTTATACTTAATTTGTTAGCTTTAAGTTTATTCTGCCATCTTTACACAGATTAAAAATAACATTTTTATTCAGTGAAATGCTAAATGTCACTTTCGTTAACGTGATACCATTTTATTAAATTCAACTTTTAAGTTAGCTTCCATAAACAAAAGTATATGTTGTGTATGAGCTTACCAAGGCGCTTGAAGGAAATTAGAGGAGCGAAAACAAGTAGGGTCGTGAGTAGCAGTAAAGCGAAGCGCGTGGTCAACAAGCTTTGACCAAACCAATCGTTTACAACACCTGTATGGCGGACCCCATCAGACCATGTCCCTGCTAACACGTCACCTGTTGTCAACGATAATACTAACGCCGTTAAACCCAACAACTTGACGGTTTCCCCAGAACAAATAACAACAATGAATACGCTTTTGGGCTCTAAAGCGAAGAACACAAAACCAACTATATTACCTATGATGATCATGTAGACGACAAGCATGCCCAAGTTATTGACGACAATGCAGACCTGAAGTAGCGTGCGGCTAGGCCCACCGAATGCGTCGGCGACGACACCGGAGTAAGTGGCGGACTTGGAAGCCCGACCAAACCGTAAGATCAAGTCGATTGACGACTCCGTTAAGATCGCTCCGAATATGATCATCACAAGCCCGGGAATTAACCCTAGTTGGTTTATGGTGGCAGGGAGGGCCATGATTCCGGCACCGACGATCGTGGTCGATAGATTGAAGACTGCACCGGAGAAGGACGCTCCATCGAATCCAGCTTCCGCGAGATGGTACTCGTTAAGCTTCTGAGGTAGGAGAGTGTTTTTGGTGGTGCTCCGACGGTGCTTCCGATCACCGGAGGAAAACACCTTCATAATGACTGAGAGAGGGAGAGAAAGTGACGGGTCATATAAATTGGGAATGGAAGGTTAAATTATATGTAGTCTATGCTCTGTAGTCTTCAACACTGCGTTGACGTGACGGAGTAGTAAGCACAAAACAAGGAGAATAGCCAATAGAATTATGCTACTTGGTATTTTAGAGCTCCGTCCCTTTAAATCGAATCTGGATTCTTTGTTTAACGTTTGTACCACTAATTTTGTCCAGCTGACAAAAGGCCATTTTAGCGTGAGAGAACCGTTACTACAGAGTTGGAAGACAAGACATGTAGGATGGGCCACCAGCACGCAGATTTCATTTTCTTATTTAAATTCATTTAAAAAAGATTAAATATGTTCTTAGTTGACAACGTTAACTTTGACTTTCAGTTGACCCAAATCGACGAATATCATGGATCCATACCCACATTGAATCATCCCACCGCAACCCAAGTAGCATGTAACATGGCGGAGTGCATTGTGATGATTATCCAAGCAAAACTACGAGGGAAGGTGTTAGCCCTTAGCACACGAAGACGCTTCAAAAAGAGCTTGAAAGCAAACTTTTAACAGAAAGAGCAATTTTTTAAAATCTGAATCGAAACAATCGACCAAAAATAGTATAAACCGGTTGAATGTCCAGTTCGTTGTCTTTAATAATTTGTTTATATAGAAACCGACAGTTTATCAGTAAATCAGTCAGTTTTATATACCTAAACTTAAAAACTCAACCATCCTTTTACCATCTTGTCTTCTCACTTCTCTTCGTTTCCTTTTATGGGTAAAGCACAGGAATTGCAAAGTCAGAAACTTTGACAGTTTTCCCAGAAATCAAATGGTCCATCAATGTATTGAAAGCATCTGGGCATGTTGGTTCTTTCGTATCTTTTTCATCTCTTTTTTTTCCCTTTTCAAATAAGGCTCTGGTTTAACCCTCGCGAACTGCAGTGGCGGAGCTTTAAACTTGGATTCACGAGCAATTGTGCGAAGATAGTGAAAGGCGAAAAGGGCGGTTGTCCATGTTATTTCCGGATGAAATGCAAATTCTAGTTGTCAATCCATGCTTCTCTTGAGTTCAAGTCTCCTCAGAAAGAACATTTTTATATCTTTTCTCACTTTCCTTTTTCTGTTGTTGTTCCAGTTTTGGGTGCAATCGGTCCATTGGCTAAATGGATTGGGCTATTTGATTCAATCTGCTGATTCCTAAAGTTCTTATTCAATCCAACAGAAGTCACGAAACTCTTTTTTTTTTTTTTTTTTGACGTTTTTGATTCTACGATGAAATTTCATTTTTTGAGAGGTTTGACAAGTCCTTAGCATAAGTAATATGTCGTCTTGCTTGATCAAGACAGTTAAGTTCGGTATAATGTAGAAGAGTAATGAACTAAATTGTATCATCATCTGTCTAGTAATTATTTTGTATGATGGATCAAAGGTATTTAAAACAATCTTTTTGTTATACAACTTTTGAATCAATCTTTATCTCTATATCAGATGCAATCTTGTGACTCAAAAAATTACACTCTAAGTATTTAATCGTATTCCTACTTAATTTAAAACCCTTCACCTTTAGTTTGACATTAATAACCTCTTTTTTTTTAATCCACTAAAATAACATCATCAGCAAATGACATATACTAAAGAATGTCTCTTTAGACATTCTTAGTAAACTCATCCATAATTATTGAAATAAGAAGGGGCTTAATAAGAATCCTTAGTGTAGTCTGATATCGATAAAAAAATGCTTTGTATTTCCTATTGTCGTTCTTACTATAATCTTAACATTTTTATACATATTACTAATAACTTGTATAACTCCCTTAACTTCTAAACACCTTCACAAGACTTCCCTAGGTACTATGTTATAAGCCTTCTCAAAGTTAATGAAAATCACGTGCAAGTCCCTCTCTTTATTTTTATAATATTTCATTAATCGTCTAAGGAAGTGTACTATCACGGACTTCCTTGACATGAAACTAATTTGGTTTTCTGATATAGGTACACTCTTTCTCACTATCTTCTCATTGCATGGTATGACCAAGTAGTTTGATATCTCTATAGTTTTTACCGGCTTATAGCTTTGAACGTCTCCTTTATTCTTATAGAGAGGGATTAATATATTAAGTCTCCACTCACTTGACATTTTAGTGGACTTAAAGATTGCATTAAAAAGTTTGATTAACCACGTAATGCCCTCTTCTCCTAGGCTCCTCATCACCTATATAAGCAACTCATTAAGTTCTACTGCGTTTCCACTCCTCATCTTCCTCAAATCTCTTTTAATTTCTTCTTTCGTGATTTGTTGGCAACAAGTGAAGATACGATATTTCTCAGAAGTGCTAAGACTATCAAAAAATGTTGTCTCTCCACCTTCATTAAAAAAGCTATAAAAGTATCTTTATCATCTTCTCTTAATATTATTTTTATCTACGAGCACTTGTCCTGCTTCATCCTTTATACAATTAACTTGATATAAGTCTCTCATTTTCTATTTCCTAGCTCTTGCCAATTTAAATATATCATTTTCTTCATCCTTAGTTTCTAATCATTGATATAAATTTTTGTAGGCTCTACTTTTAGCTTCCAATACTATCTTCCTCACCTCTTTATTTGCGAACTTAACTACTTTTTATTTGTGTTGTTATCTAATAAAGCTTTATAGGTGACAACCTTGATTTTCACCTTTTTTGTATGCCTTCATTCTACCACCACAACTCCTTCTTACTACCTTAGGCTCTTTAGAAACTCCCATGATCTCCTTAGCAACATTCCTTAAAAGAGTTACCTCCCACATCTAATTAACTTCTCCTTCTAGTTTCCATTCTCCTATAGGCATTACTCTATCTCTAAATTGTTTCACAGTGTCCCCTTTTAGATTTCACCATCTAACTCTAGTGCACTTTCGATAACTGCTCTTCTTTCTCCAATCTTTAATTATAAAAACTATGACTAACAATTTATAGTGAGTTAACAAGCATGTGTTAGGTATCACTTGCAGTTCTTACAACTTGGTCAATCAGTTCGCCTTATAAGAAAGTAGTAGTTTTGAGTCTTCCTAGTTCCATTACTTAAAGTCACCAAGTGCTCCTCTTCGTTGAAAAATGAGTTGGCTATCACTAAATCAAATGCCACCTAAAAGTCTAATTCCCCGTACTCAAAACCCTTATGAGCACAAGAATACCCATCTAAGTTTGCTCTTATATAATCATTAAAGTATCCTCATGTAATAATTTTCTTGTTAGGGAGAGTTTACTGAATTATCTCATCTAACTCTTTCCATAATTGACATTTAAGTTATTCTTCTAACCCTATTTTGGGTGCATAAGCACGCACTATATTAAAAACAACATTTTTTACCATAAGTTTTAAGGATAAAATCATACAATTAGTATTCTTTATCCCTACAACATGATGTATGAGTTTATTAACAACCAAAATACATACACCATTTCGTTGACTTGAACACCTTGAATATTAAAATTTGAATTAATTGATCTCTTGCACTTTAGCCCCCACTCACCTTGTCTAATAGATGCACACAACATGAATCTTATATTTATCTAAAATTTCCATTAATTTCAGTGACTTCTTTGTAAGAGTCCTGATATTCCAAAAACTATCTGCAATTTGTCAACAACTTATATCCTCTAATGAATTATAAAATTTGAGTCTAGAATCGCATAATAAAATTTTAAAATTTACGAATAAAGAGAGATTTTATTAAAAATAGTAATAAATAGGACCTATTTTCTAACCATTAAACTTCGAGCATAATTTTTATTTTATTAAATAAAATGAACCTATTTTATCAATTCTAAAATTTTCATTTTTTACTTGTTTAATGAAATGAAAATATATTTATTAATTGATCCGAGATAATCAAAACGAGTTGTAAAGCATTAATCTAAAATCAACCTAGAACTTGGAAAAAGAAAATTTCAACTTTAATTTGGCTTGATTCTTGATTAAACTGTTTTTCGAGTTTTGACATTAAATCAAATTATGTTGTTTTGGCTTCACTAAACTTGTTTTGATTTGTATGCAATTGGAGTTTAGTCACACGAAAAAACACGTTTTTTATTATTATTTTAAAAATTAAACCGAAAGTTAAACCGGTAAAATAAAATATTTAAGATTTAAATGGTTCAACCTATATTAGATTATCATAAAGCTGAATAAAAATTGAATAAAATTAAAGAATTTAAAATATGATTGAAATAAATTGTCCTTATCTAATGAAAAATTTAAAATTTAATTGAAAAATAATATTATTAAATAAAATTAATTAATTATAGTTTAAAATAAACTAAACAAAAAAATTTAAAAGTGAATCAAAAACTGAACGGTTCATGCGAAGCAGTCAAACCGATTTAGTTTTTTTATTTAATTTGTATGGGATTGGAGATCGGAGGATGAGCACCGCATAAACGGGGTGCCACCCTCCAAAGCAGCACAGGTGGGTTTCGCTTGCCCAGTATCTTTGGGTAAGTCGACAAGTGAATTCATGACGGCTCTGTCTTTCAGCCGTTGTCGTTTTTGTTGTCCGGAAGCTCTTTACTTTGTTTAGTCGTTCTTCTTCATTTTCCAGGTTGGAGCATGTGTCCTGTAGTTTTTGTAACGTAGACAGATAGGAACAGTTAAGATATTAAAAGATTCGCAGTTTTTCCCATTTTTATGAACCAAAAATTATACTTGTAATTATTCCGGTTACCATCGTTCCGGTGGACTGGTTGATATAGCTGCAAGTGGAACCGGAGGCTATTGAGAATCTGATGTTGAGTAGGGTCAGCGATTAATTAGCAGTTGACTAATCAAGTATGTGACGACTCTTTGTGTGAGAAGTGTACAAGCTACGTAAGAACTTGAGAAATCTTGAAATTTCAGATTTACATCCTTTGGAATTTTTGAGGTGAGATCTTAGAGGTTTAAGATTAGTCCGACTAAATTGAAATACCTAATGTAATCCAAAAGAAAAAAAAGAAGAGGAAAAGGATGTGGGGCGATAGAGAAACGTAGAACTGGTGGATGTTGTGGTCCATGGAGGATGATGTAGCACGTGCGCACTCAAACAAAAATTATAACTTCAGTCTGGAAATTTGGCACGGTTTTATAAGGCCATTTAAATAATTAAAAAATCTTTAATCTTAATGTTTAGACTTTAAGTTGTATAAATTTTTTATGGTTGAAAGTGCATTTTAATTCTTAACATTAATAAGATAATATAAAATAGGCTTTAATATTTTAAAATGTTTAAATTTTAACGGAATTAATTCTCTCTATTAATTAAACGACACGTTAATACTGCCATTTAATAAAGAAACGTAACGGCCAAAGTTAGGTTTTAAGCAAGTTGCTGAAATCAATTAATTTGGCAGCTCAAAAAAGCATGTATTGTTGATCTCAATCAATTAACTTAAAAGCTAAAATAGCCTATTTCATCCACCGGTTTTATGTATATCTGTATTCATTAAATCCTTGATGGGACTTGGTCGTTGGGAGGGGCTCAATAGCCGTGTTTGGAAATTGCGGTCAAATCATAGGTTTGGATTTGCAAGTAATAATTAGAGGTAGAACGAAAGAATGATATCACCATAAAAATTGGTTTTAGTTCATCTATCGATTGTATACAACTTAGTTTTCGTACACGAAATAGATAGCGTTTCTTCATTGTAATTTGTGACATTGGGTGGCTTCCATGATCTTTAGAAATTCTTGTTACAAGGAACAAAAACACAAAAATAATATTAGAGATTCTCTAAAATTTTTTAATTTAATTATTAAAAGATTGTATTTAGATCGAAGTTGTCATTCAGCATTAAAATTTTTATTAGATAATTTATTTTAAAATACATTTTACATGTAATAATGTGTATCATATTATTTATTTAATTTATACGTAAATAATAATAATTTCATTTTTGTAAGATAAAATGATTTAATAAGCACCATGAAATAACAAAAGAGAAATATATATATTAATTAAATATCCATAATTATAATATATTTTTGACATGAAGTGTCTCTTAAAAAATCTATCCTATTTTGTTCGGTCTTACTAATCATGTTGATTCTTAACGAATAAATAAAATATATCAAAAAAGTAAATTATGAGAACACTAATACTAAGTCTCCAATGACTAATGAAGCTTTGAACACCATTAACAGGCCGACAAAGTCGTTAATTACGTCGTGAACCAAAGCATATCTCGTTAGTCAATAACTCAAGCAAAACAAGCAGCCTAGATAACGATGAGTAAATAACGTTAGACGTTGACCAGGAGCTTTCAGTTTTTCCAAAAGTGTAAAGAATCGCTTAGCTGCCATTTAATTGCAAGACACTAATGCACACAACAGCCAACCACCAACAACCAATCTTGGGAAGTCCATTCGTTAGCAACAACTGCTGTATATTATACAAAGTTTTTACAATTACAATTGTTTACCAACAACAATGAGGTTTCACTTTCACCCTCTTTTCTGGTTTGACTTTTATTGGTTGACTTAACTGCTCCCTTCATTCATGCTGTGTCAACTCCATTTCCAGTAATCATAATTTAAAAACACACCTAAAATACTTATAGAACAATGTGGTTAGGTCTACCATAATAGAACGCATTAAACATACTAATATTGATTGATCTAAATATAATATATATTTTTAAAATATTAAATAATAAATAATTATATCTAGTGGAGGGTTTATATATGTATCTAATTTTTAATTTATTAAAAATGAGTTTCCAAACATTTTTTATTTTTAATTTTAAAAATTTGTGTTATTCTGATCTTACAATTAGGAAAACAAGTGGCAGATCATTATTAGTGAAATCCAGACTACATAATTATAATGAAGGGGACGTGATATTGTAGTTCACAATTTCTGGACCACAAGTTGTCGTGTCTTTAAGCCAACTTTGTCATAAAATTTACTAGAAAAATAAAAAAGGACCACATGATGTACCAAGAAAAGGTTACAAATTATCGTATTATTGTACTACATTTTGTGATAAATTTTGAATTATATATTTCTAAAATTGTACGATTCATATGCATTCGTCTTTTATAATACATATTTAGTCGCGTATTTGATAATTTAAAAATAAAATAATTTGTTTTAAAAATAACGATTATGTGACATACCAGATAAGGTTGGATATCAAATTAAACCTTACACAATTAAGTACAATGTTTGATTTATTGGTAATCAATTTTTAGAATTAGCCACTTTATAAAAATTAATTTAGTACTCATTTGAATAATTTTATTAACGTGTAATGGGTATTCCCTAAAATTTCAAACAGTCGTACACTAGATCAAGAAATCTAGTAAGATCAATTGAATTAAGTTGCGTGACAAGAACATGTTTGACAAAATGTGACTTGATGTATTAGAATAGGCTAACTTTTTAACTAATAGATTATTGTTTGTACGATTTGAAAATTACCAAAATTTATATTTGAATTATGAAAATGGATAATGCCGTTAATTATGAAAATGGATATGATTTTACTTTTAATAAGATTATATTTGGTAGGATACTTAGTAATAGAATGAAATAGAATGTAATATTGTTCTATCGTTTGAGAATAAGGTTTATAATATAATATAAGGTAATAGGATTAAAGGAGAGGGTTTCATATTACATCTTATTTCATCGTAAATGATAAAAATGAGTTATCTTCGATTTAAAAAATTTAGAATAAAATATAAAATGATTAATATGTACTATCTAATATACTCTTAATAATTTTTTATAATACTAATTATACTATCAACCCTAATAATAAACAAGACAATAAATGAAATTATTATCAGAATAAAAAATGAAATTATTTTGTTTTTTCTTTTTTAGAAAAAATAAAATACATGAAATTATTATTAGAATAAAAAATGACACGAGGCGCACGTTAGCTGTGTGGCGTACACGTATGGGCTGCGGTGGTTAAATCTTAAATCTCACTTCCTCTTCAACACACACGCACTCGTCGAGAGGCCTTAAAAAAAAAAAACGAAAACCGTCGTGACTCGTGAGCTTAGCTACTCTCCGTCTGTCACTGAAACAAAAACAGAAATTTTCTGGTTCATAACTTGAAACGGGAATACTATTCCGTTTCTTCACATAATAATATATATATATAAAGACTCAAATAGGTATTTGCCAGCGAAGCTCTCCGTCGCCGACGTGCAAGTTAGCCTAACAGAACACGCACACGCAACGAATCCATTTCGTTGCGAAACTGACACACCGTGAGAAAAAGGCACTGTCATTTTACGTCTCTATCTCTCAGTGGACTTTCCGGTTCGAATAATGGCGGATCAGTGCGTGCTCGCCTGGATCTTCGCCTCCGCTGTAGCTCTGTTTGCTGTTGTCCGCCACTTGACGGCTAAGAAGAGAGACCGCTGCCAGCCAGGTTCGTCTCAGCTCGTTAATAGCGTAGCCACTACCAACGGTGAATGCAGATCCGGTGACGCTTCCGACGCTGACATAATCATCGTTGGCGCTGGTGTCGCCGGCGCCGCTCTCGCCCACACTCTCGGCAAGGTGAGCTTTTTGGATTATTTTATCGGTCCATTTTGTTGTGTTTTTGGCTTTGGTTTCCTGTATTTTTTTTGGGTGGCCGAACGAGTTACGTAGACTCTTTCACTTTTGTAGAGAAATTTAAAAATTTTCGGAATATTGTAGCCAATTATACGGAAAAACTAACCTGGGCGTTGTTATTATTGGCTAACATGAAGTGGTTGCTCGATTCGTGCTTTGTGCACAACAATTGTGAATATATGTATACTTTTTAGAGCTACTTTCTTGTCTCTTCTTTTTATGCTTTTTGTGCGACGGAGGCTCATCATTTTCGCAGATGCCAATTCCCTTGATATTTGGATGATATGCAGTTGATTATTAAACTTACACTTGTTTATAATTGACGGGTTAATTTGGGGGACTTCGAATTCTTTGGGTATTTTGTTGAAAATTCTAGAACTGTTGAAATTAGTATTCGCATTACATCCAACTTTTGGCTGGCCTCTACTTCTTTGTGTGGACGGCGAGCTGTAAAGAGCACTGCTTTTCAAGAGTAGCTTAGTTTGGAACTTCGTAGACTTTTCTCTTTTCTCTTTCTGGGGGGTTCTGTGTACTTATTGTCTAGCTTTCGTCATCTTTACTTGTTGAACTAGTTTATGGGGGTTATTACGTTTTAATCTCATTTTAATACTTTCACATATTTAGTTTATATTTGAATGTTTTCTTTTAATTGTTAGTAAATTTTCAACTTGAGTGGGGACCAACTCCTGTAGATGGTTTTGATCTTTTGCAAAGAAGCCGTTTTGGTTGGTTGATGAGAAAGTAGTAAATTGAAATATTAATTTTCTGTGATTGGTCAGATAAGAATGAAATGTTTCCGTTACTACGGAGTGAGGATACGTATCTTGTATGACATGATTATTGAACTCTTTCTGAAGTTGATTTTCATTCTGTTGTCCCGCAATCCTAATTATTTTTGCCGCAGATTTATCGTAGTGGGCCAAGCAACGCAATATAACCATCATTTTGAAGCTGTGGTCCTTGCATTCGTATTTTCTTTCTGAGTTCATCATATCTGTAGAGATCTATTAAACGGAGTTATTTAATATTTGTAACAGATTCTTGTACGTTTATAATATCCAGCATAGAGAGAAGCTTACAGTGTTATATGAGTACTTATTGCTCTAATCAACAAACTGCTTTGTCCTATTGTTATTTGGGTTCTTGTACCTACGCAAAATTCTTAGTTGATCATAGACTTTGACAGCATATCTGTTTCTATATTCAGAATGTCCCAACTGCAAATTATATCAATTGAAATGAATTTATTTCAAAAACAGGATGGGCGTCGAGTGCTCGTTATTGAAAGAGACCTAACCGAACCTGACAGAATTGTCGGTGAACTGCTACAACCAGGAGGTTACCTAAAGTTGATTGAGTTGGGTCTTGAAGGTACTTTCAGGTCAAACATTATAGCTATATTGAGAATCTTGTAGCTACCCACATCTAATCATAGGATATTTGTATGTATGCAGATTGCGTTGAGGAAATTGATGCTCAAAGGGTGTTTGGTTATGCTCTTTTCAAGGATGGAAAGCATACTCAGCTCTCTTATCCATTGGAGAAGTTTCACTCTGATGTTTCAGGGAGGAGCTTTCATAATGGGCGTTTCATACAAAGAATGCGGCAAAAAGCAGCATCCCTTCCTAAGTATGTTTGCGCTTGTTGCTGCTGTACATTTGTGCTAGTGTTCGTAATAATTTGAATGGTTCCGCAAAATCATAGGTTTACATGATTTGAATGCATAACTCAGAAAAGTTTTATGTTCTGCCGTTGTTTCCTATTGTAAATATATATTTTCTTCTTGTTCAGTATTCATGCTCATTATTTTACTTTCTAGTGTGCGACTGGAGCAAGGAACAGTCACTTCTCTATTAGAGGAGAAAGGAACTATCAAAGGTGTTCAGTATAAAACCAAATCAGGCCAAGAGCTAACAAAGTTTGCACCTTTGACAATTGTTTGTGATGGTTGTTTCTCAAACTTGCGCCGCTCCCTTTGTGACCCAAAGGTGAAGACTCTTGAACTTTTTCTTATGTAGCTCTCTAGTTAGTGAGTAGTGGTGTTGTTTGTGTTATCGGTGCTGGCAAACCAGTGTGGGGTTCCAATTTCTTTGTTAGATTTTAGTTCTCAACAGCACTTTGAAACATTATATGCAGGTGGATGTGCCCTCTTGTTTTGTTGGTTTGGTTTTGGAGAATTGCCAACTTCCATATGCAAATCATGGCCATGTTATACTGGCAGATCCTTCTCCCATTCTATTCTATCCTATCAGCAGCTCAGAAGTACGCTGTCTGGTTGATGTTCCTGGTCAGAAGGTTCCATCCATTTCAAACGGAGAAATGGCAAATTATTTGAAGACTGTGGTGGCACCTCAGGTTGATATCTTTTGCCATCTATGCATTCCCAACTAGTTGCTTGACCTGCCATTTGCTATGGCATTCTTAAATATCATGTTGTGTTAAAATTGTGTCCCCTTTGTCACTTTCTATCTCATTTATGTTAACTGACGTCACAGAATGGGTATTGCAGGTTCCTCCAGAAATTCATGATGCTTTCGTAGCAGCTGTTGACAAAGGTAACATTAGGACAATGCCGAACAGAAGCATGCCAGCTGCACCACATCCTACCCCTGGTGCCTTGTTAATGGGTGATGCGTTCAACATGCGACATCCTCTAACGGGTGGAGGGATGACTGTGGCACTCTCAGACATTGTGGTGCTGCGAGATCTTCTAAGACCATTGCGTGACCTTCATGATGCATCTTCACTCAGCAAATATCTTGAATGTTTTTACACTTTGCGTAAGGCAAGCCGTCTTACCTCTATTTCTAAAATTATGCCTTCTCTTGGTACAAACATTTTATTGAGAAAATTTCTTTCTTTGTTTATTCATGAAACAAAATTTTACATTCTTCGGTCAACTGAACTCATAATCTCTGATAATTCTGATGCAGCCTGTGGCATCTACCATCAACACACTCGCTGGTGCTCTGTACAAGGTCTTTTGTGCTTCACCTGATCAAGCTCGGAAGGAAATGCGTGAGGCTTGCTTTGATTATCTGAGTCTTGGTGGTCTATGCTCAACTGGACCAATCTCTTTGCTCTCCGGGTTAAACCCTCGTCCATTGAGTTTGGTGGCACATTTCTTTGCAGTTGCGATCTATGGTGTTGGTCGCTTGTTACTGCCATTCCCTTCACCTAAACGCATCTGGATTGGAGCTAGGCTGATTTCGGTCTGTATCTCTTCTCTGTCGATACACTTCTCGTCTTTATTTTCCCCATTGATTCCTCCGATCCTTTTGGAAGTTGTCTCTTTTCCAGTTCCAATATTTAACTCTTCTAATTGCAGGGTGCATCAGGGATCATCTTCCCAATTATCAAGGCAGAAGGGGTTAGGCAAATGTTCTTCCCTGCAACTGTTCCAGCTTATTACAGAGCTCCTCCTGTTAAATTGTGATATGAACTTGGCAAAACATTGTCAAGCCATAAGCTATACTATGTCTTTCATCCCTTCCCTTGCTCATGGTTTACTCCAAAGTTGAATGTTCTGTGATGTAACGAAGAACTGTGCAATATTTGCAAATCTCTATCCTAAAAATTGAAGAAAAAGAAGAGGGGTTTTGAAAATTTCACTTGTTGCGGCTCTTATCACCGAGTTCTAAATATGTCAATTTGTTTGTCCTTTCTCGTGTAATAATGTTAAGCCCTTTGTTCTCTAATTAACTCCTAATTTCTCCCCTATCACTGTGAATCTATATAAAACTTCAACCAGAGATCTTGATACCATTTTACACTAACTTCCACGACGGCCGACTGGTTCTTTTAAAACATTACAAGAAGGTTACTTTCCACGACGTCTACTAATTCTTTAAACACCACACCTTCTGGTGTGGCTGACGGATCTTTCACTCATGGTCCAGCAAAGCTTTGTTGGATGTAGAGTACAACTTTTAGAAAGAGACGTAGATCATGAAGTACTCTGGACCTGATAACAACCAAAAGACAGTAGTTTGGTAGGTAATTTTAGGAATGGGGACGGAGCATTTGACTTATGACATCTAAAGACTTTCTTTTTATCCTAAAGACCCGCTAAAGGAATTAAAAGCTCCTTTCCTTACGCCCGAATTCTAAGAATAAGCAAAAGGGTGGTTGAAGATTGATGGTTAACACTTTAGGCCTTGTTTGGCTTGTATGAATTTTTAATTGAGCAACTAATTTTTTTCTTAAAATTTATATTATTTTGTTCATTTTTTTAATAGTTAGGAAAATAAAAGTTTTCTCAATATAATAAAAATAGTAGCACTTTATTTGGATTCTAAATCTCATCACTTCCTTAGTATTTAGATTACTTTCCTAAAAAATTTAATCTAAAAAATACGCTAGTCAATTCAACCATTCTTTTTCTCTTAACTTTACGACAACTCTTTTATAATAATAAGAAATTTAATAATAATAATAATAATAAATGCAATTAATACAATTAATAATAAAAATAATAATAAGTAGAAATTTAATGATAATAATAAGAATAAGAATAATAAATTAATAAGAATAATAAAATAAAAATAAAAATAAAAATAAAAATAATAAGTAAAAAATTAATAATTAAAATAATAATAATAATAATAATAATACTTGAATATCTTTATTTTCTATAAATTTATTTTTCGAATTTATAGAAATGTAATTTTGGTTGAATTACTTCTCTTCCCACGTACTTCCCTTAAAATTTTGGTTGAAAAAAATTCCTAAAATTAATAAGAATTAAAAAAGTCCAGTGATTTATTAAATATATTTTAATCTTAATTTTAATTTTAATTAAATAACGTGTGATATTTATTCTATCTTTTTTAATTAAAAAACTCTCATAACTAATTTTTAGATATTCAATTGATAGATTATGATGTAAAAATAAAGTTTATAAATCATACATTTTCAATAAGATGTAATTTAAGTAAATTAATTGATTAAAATTGAACGATTTTAAATGATTAGATATCATAAACCGTATAGTTTAAATGAGTTATCTTACAAAATGATCAAAGTGCCCAATTGAACCAACCTTAAAGGACACTTCTAAGTAAATAATTCATAATTATTTACTTATGAATAAAGATTTTTAACCAAAAATTTAAAAAATATACATTAGAAAATTTCAAAATTTTTATGAAATTTAATTACATTTAATGTTTGATATTATGTAATTATATTGTCATTTACTATAATTAAATAATATAAAATAGTGCAATATATTTCATATATTATTTTATTTAGTATTATCAAATAACAAATTATACTTTAATTGAAATTTTATTATTTATTATTTATTGACATAAAATGTAACAATAATAATATTGTGAATAAAAATACACACAAAAAGAAAAGTTGAGTTAATTTTATAAAGTAATTTTAATAATCATTAATGAAAGGTATAAAAGACTATGCTGAGAATGTTTTTTTTTAGTGTGAAAAATAGAGTTGTAGGTTGAAGTGAAAAATACCATAGTATCCCTAAAATAGAGAAAACTTTACTCTATTTTGGAGGAATGGGTTGGAGATGACCTGATAGAAAAAGGCCCCCAACTTACCTATATTAATATTATCTACTGTTTTAAAAATCAAACTGGCTAGACCCATTTAATAGCAAAATTTTGAATCGGCTAACTTTTCAACTTGACTTTCAAATTTTCAATTTGATTTAATTTAATATTTTTTGCTATTAAAAATTGATCAATTTATTAATTAATTCGTTAATTTTTTAAACTAATCAATTTTTATAAATCAATTAATTTTCATTTAACAGTTAAGTAAACTTTAAATTTTTTATAAAAAAGGAACAATATTTTTCAATTATTTTTTAAATTTATTCAATTTTTAACCAACTTTATAATGACTTAAATCTTTTTTCTTATAGATTTAACTTCTAGTTTGGTTTTTAAAATATAGATATTAACCCTTACTTTGTTGTGGCAAAAAATGCAAGCAATTAGTGATATATGGGAGAACTTGTATGATGGATTGGATTGGACGTTGGGCAATGACAACCTGACCCGATTCTGGTTGGATAGATGGTCGACAAATGAACATCTGCTGGCGACATATGCGATGGGTGTTATTTTAGAGGACATGTTGTCCGAATCGGTAAATGCGTTTGCATATTTGGATGGAAGTTGGAATTGAAACATGTTCTCTTTGCGACTTCCGATTGGTGTCCTCTTGAACATGGAAGTTGGAATTGAAACATGTTCTCTTTGCGACTTCCGACTGGTGTCCTCTTGAACTTTAATTCAGGGTCGCGTCGACTGTTAGGAAATGGTGCAAATGAAGTGTTTTGGAAACACTCAGTTAGTGGCATGTTTTTAATTAAATCAACCTATGAAATTTTAACGAAGGAGGAAGTGTATGGATGGATAATTGAGTGGGAGAACATATGGAGGTGGAAAGGTCCGGAAGGAATCAAATTATTTTTGTGGCTAGCAGCTAAGGATCGGCTTCCTACAAGATGGGAACTAGTTAGGAGAAGTGTAATACATGGTACTTGATGCACACGGTGTGAGGAGAATAGGGAGATGCTGATTCATGTATTAAAGGATTGTTGCTGGGCAAAATTGATATGAAATCAATTATTACAAAGGTAATTTTTGCCCGAGTTTTTTTCACTGCACCTAAGCGATTGGCTACAGCACAATTTGGAAAACAAATGAGGTATTCGGGAGAGTGGGGTATGGAAAATCTATTTTGGAGTTACAATCTGGCAATTATAGAGCTGGAGAAATAAGTAGCTCTTCCAGACTCAAGATCATATTCCAACAATAAAAATTCAAAACATCTGAACTAGAATTCATGAGATTAATACAGTTCGTGAGCAAAAGTTGATTAACCAAATATGCCTGCAATAGAACAGGGAGAGGAAATGGCAGCCTCTCATGCGTGGTTGCCTAAAAATGAACGTAGATGAAGCTATGAACCCAATCACGGGAGCAGCTATAGTTAGGGGACTGTTGAGGGATTACAATGGAGTCTAAATTAAGGGCTTCGCTGTGAATAGGAGGAGAAAATCTACACTTAAAACTGAATTTCTAAGAATTTACTATAGATTGCGGTTTGCATGGTGACATGGAACAAGAAACATGGTATTGAAATCCGATTGTGAGATAGTCATTAACATGGTGATATATGGAGAAAATGCCAGTGGATGCACACAGATATTACAAAACATCAAGGAACTTCTTGCCAGAGATTGGAGAGCAATTATGCAATTCGTGCCAAGAAAAATAAGTTAGTGTTTAAACTTTATTGCAAAACATGCTCGCAGTATAACGACGGGGTACCACACTATGATGTCTCCTCCGCTTGGGATGAGAGAAATGTTAATGCCGGATACTAAGTTCCACCTTAGGAGTGAATAGTTTCCAAATATTTGCATCTATTAACAAAAAAAAAAAAATGCAAGCAATGACATTATATTATTAATTACTTACGAGAAACATAGTACAGTGATTAAAGGGATCAATAATTTCTTTGAGCATGCTTTAAAAAATATAGCCTAGTCTTTTTTTGAAACTCACGAATTTGAAGAGACTGCTTTTTAAGAAAATTATGGTTTTAAATATTAACCAAATGAATTAAAAGCAGCCTTATATATATACAGATATAAGAGTTTGACAGATGAACGTATACACACATATATACAGAATTACAGAATTTAACTGGTGGATTCAATCCACGAAAATTTTACAAGTTTCTATCTTATTCAGCTAAATTTCCTCTAAGATTTGTACATCATATTTCGGCGAAAGCATTTTCCTCACTCATTAGCGACCTATCAATACAAGCAGATTAATCTGCAAATGGTAAAATCATAATACAAGATAAAGATTTGCTGAAAAACTAAACTCAATTCAATGTAATCCAGCGGTATCCACTAGGCATCCAATCATATTAGCCGGTTCAAGATCTTATATCCTTTCTTTCTCGTTTAATTGCTTCATAAGAAGTCATCACCTCTTTGAACTTCGCCTCAGCTACCTCTGTAAAAAGATAGTGTTAATAGAGTGTTAGGCCACAACTTTTTTAGCAGTAAGACCAGATTAAAGGCAGCCAACAACATCCAACCTTTGTTATCTTGGTTCTGATCTGGGTGAAACTCCAATGCCTTGGCCCTGAATGCTGCCTGCAATGATGAAGTTAACGTTCTTTGTATCAGACATGATCAGTAATCTATACTGAAATACGGCATCTTTATCCATAAAAACTAGTACCTTAATCTCAGTATCTGTAAATGGCGTTCCTCTAGACCTGTCTCATAAGAAGAGATCGTATCATAGTAGACCACTGAAACAAAAATCTTAATTTTGGAAAAACAAATTGTAGATCAACTTTCCTGCAATAACTCAGGAAAATTGAAGGTGATATAGACACAATGGATATTGTAAATCCGGTAAGAGATCATTCAGGTAATCAAACCTTGGCCAGCTAGTTTTTTTGGGCTTGTGTCGTATTTAATAACATGAAGATATTAAACTTCGAGTTGGTCAAATATCTTTATTTTTATCTAATGACTCCACTAGTAGACTTTTCATAGTTCTAGATGACGCCTTAATCTTTATCAAAATAATTTGATACCAAAGAGAGTATGAACTTCAAATTAAACTTTCCAAAATCACAATGATGGTTTCGTTTTGCCTTGAAACATATCTTATACAAACAATTGGTATTCATTGGAAAGTGTCAAGGTTTAACAATTCTTTTTCCCTATAGATCTTCGGTCCAACAGCAAACAGACCTTTTAGAATACACAAACTGAAAATGAAAATTTGCCTGTCACAATTGGCTTTATACTTAACGGGAAAGAAAAGTTGATCTACACAATGAACCATTTGAATTAGTAATAAGTATAATGTGCATCATATTCAGCAATTCAGGGCTCAAAATAGTACCTGTCAAGTCCCAAGACAGAGTAGTGATGTGATAATGGATAACTAGTACTATCTCGAGGAGTTCTTCTGAAATTGTTAGTCCTCTGATCTCTGAAAGATGTATCAGTCTTCCAATACCAATCATCTCGCTGAAAATGATGGTGAAAAGCACCCTGATCATTTTCCCTCCAGCTTTCATAACCTCTTTTGTACTTGTTCCTTTCGCGATTAAAAACACTTTGCATTCGCCTTATCCGCTCCTACAAAAATGAAATGCAATCACGAAGGGATGCAAAACAATTAAGCGAAGTGCATTAAAAAATACATAAAAGACCACAAGCAAAACCCTACAGGGAATAACTTTAATGCATATCAAGACAAGGGTAAAACAATAGAACAAAAATGTAAGCAAAACTCAGCGAAACCAGGAGAAATAAATGAAGTCAACTCGAAAAAAAGAAAATTTTAGATACCCCAAGCTCAGGCCAGTCTTTGGTTTAACCCTTCATTACAGTTAACAAGTTTATGCATAGAAAAGGGTAGAATGGTGCAGAGGAAGGCGTTTAGGGTAGCGACCGAAATTGCAACCTAAGTTGCATGAAACCAGCAAAAACAGATATCTCTCCTGTAATTCCTCAGGGGAAGTCATTTCTACCATCCTCTGACGATAAGTGTTTTAACAGGTTGGTTGACCAGGTAGGAAAGTAAACACATAAGGGATGCCGACAAAATATTCCGCTCCATCTTAATTTGCAAACAGAACCACGAAAAGGCAATAAACTTGCTGGGAAAGAATGACTGTTGGAATATGAGAACTAACAATTGATTTTAAACATGCAAAAGTCTTCTGACCTGTAATTATTAGATGACAAAGTATTACACAAGGACAGAGAACTCACCACTCTCTCCATTTCTTCCTCATACTCTTCTTGCATTCGACGCTGATATCTTTTCCATGCTTCCTCCTGGAAAGTTGACCGAAAAGAACCAGCATTTCCTCCTTTCGCTGACCTGCTTAACTGTTTAGGAAAAATTACAAAGTTTGCAAAGTTTCGGAAATGACAGGTAAACAAGACACCAATCAGATCACTAAACTCAGACTCAGACTTTTCCAGTTCAAGATTACTCAAAATCAACTTACGAAACAAAAAAGAAAGAAAAGCAACTACAAAATAAATTATGTTTACCTGTACGTAAAACCAATCAACAGTCCTCCGGAGTTGACCAACCTGCCATTTGGTTTAATCATCAAAACGGAGTCCCAAAAAAGATAGCGAAACACAACTTAGGGACGAGTTCTGCCAAAATTATGCAAATTCCTCCTAGGAACCTCACGTCACAAGAGTCCCCAACCTAGTTCCCACAATCCCAAGCAAACTAATCACGCCTTTGGATTGGGCATGCAAAACCAAGTAATAAAATCCCACAATCCGAACAGAATTAAGCTAGAGTATTGAACAATAACTCCATAAATATATGCAAACAAACCGCATTTAACAATTAACAAGAAAATAGAAAATAAAAGAAAATAGAGAACTGACGGCGAAAGTAGTGGCGGTGGCGCCAATGAGACCGAAGAGGAAAACGCCCCAGAGTTTCGTATCTGCTTCGTCTTTCTCTTGAGGACTGTCTGGATAAGGCCACGGCTTATCCTTATTCCTACTAACGTTTTCATCTCCCATACTTTATTTCAGTCAGTAATTTCCCCCAAAATTGAAACCATAGATAGGGTTTGTATCAGAGTGAGAAAGGGATGGGAAGGGAAAGAGAGTCTCCGGCTTACAGAAATTAGGTGAAAATGAAAATCTTTACTTAGAAATTTAATATTTGTCTACGACTTTCTAATGTTATGGTTATTTACAGAAATAGAAATCAAATGTGTTATGAGTTTACGGCGTCGTCGTATTATTGCATTTGCATGTGTATGAAATTTATAAAAGCCTAGTCCCATCAGTAATATCAGTGGCTTTTCTATCTTCTAGTTATCTTTTAACTTTTCAGAAAAAGCATTAGTGATAATCTACTTTGCAAATCATTTCCTTTAATCAAGCAATTATTATCATATTCTCCTAAAGGTTTATTAAATTTGTATTTTATACTTAAATTGACAAATCAATAGGAAATTTCAATATTCGACAAAACATTTATTGGACTGATTTTTATTTTTATTGAACCAAAAAGTTATAAACCAATTTGATGCATAGAAACAAACTAATATAAAGTAATCTAATATTGAAATATGTGATATTATCAATCTTCTAATATTGAAATATATGATAATATGAATCTTTTAAATATGTGATAATATCAATTTTACATTCTCCATAGGTAGTCAATCTCTATCTTGATCTTCTGTAATCGAAATTCCAACATCTTATTATCTTTCAAATGCTTGGCCTCGTATTAAGAGGAGAAGCTATCTTCTGACCCAGAGATCTTTCAGCCTACATTGTGAGCAAGCCAGAGTAAAACATTAGCCTTCATCTTCGGTTAATAAGAAACAGTCAATAGTTCTTAATAAAGGGTCTAACCTGAGACCAGTATGATATCCAGATGCTATGGATATCGTGAGTAACTCTTGGGTCAGATAATGAGTCGACCCATCGACAGATGAATCTGTCTTGCCTACATATAACAGAAAGGCCGAAGGAGATTGCCATGAGAAATCATACAATCTTCATTGCAGACTGAACCTTCGTTAATAATCATATAGGTATTAACCCCTGAGCCTTCCATACGACTGTAATCATGGGGAATACCTAGATCATCAAAAAGGAAGGTGAACATGTGCAAGCTTTCGGGATGACGGAAGAAGAAATCCACAATTCTCTAATTCTCTTGGATGTGAGACTTGGAGTTAGGTTTAAGGGCATGAACCATGTCTGGGAACTTCATTCCATCACATATAAAGAAAACAGGGAAATTATTTCCCACAAGGCCGAAATTGCCCTAAATCAGCAAGCAAACAAGATAACATGAGAATGAATGAAAGACAAGTTCTCTAAACCTAATTAGCAAGATTAATAGACACAACTCATGACATTGAACATACACATTGCTTAAAAACAAAATTAAAACATCAGAGAACTACCCAGCTCTCTGGTGTAAAATTTCACAACAAAGCCTCGAGGATCCCTCAAGGTTTCAAGACTTCCACGCTCGTGGATAACTGTTGAGAAGCATACGATGACAGGAGTTTGTGCTCCTGGAGCTCAGAGGAAATCAGCACATGTAAGTTGAGAGATATCATAGGTGACCTCAAAGAAACCGTTTGCACTTACTCCCCTAGCATGGACAACATGTTCTAGGATCCTTTCCCTGTTAAAGTTGGCAACAAAACCTATAAGAATATGAAAACACCTACTTCGTAAGTATCAGAGCACAACAAAACCCATAAGGGAAGATAACATGTACACTCAATAACAAGAAACAAGTAACGAGAACGAAAAGCATAACACTTTCAAGACATCCGGTTATACCATTCAACAAAACTACCAAATTTGGTATCATTCAGCAGACGATAAGAACTTCTAATCACAAGCACAAGGACGGCAACCAATACTGACGGTTTCTATAAACATAGAGCTTTAAGAATAGATAACGAGTAGGTTTCTGTGACCATATAGCTTTAAGAACATATAACGAGTTTAAGCCTAACATTTACGCATATCAAAAGTCCAACGCAATAAAAAATTATACCATTGAAAGATGAAAAAGCTACCTCGAGAACCAACAGTGAGTGAGGAATTGTTGTTCCAGACTGGAACACTAGAGTTGGTAGTAAAGTAAGAAGAATTGTAAGCACTTGATGGGCAGTACTGTAAACAAACAGAACAAAGAACTCCATCAACAACAAAAGAAAAGAAAAATGAGAATAGGCAATCCAGTCATCATCGTGAAGGTCAAAGCTTGTCGACTGAGAAACAAAATCATCTCAACCCAACAAGACAATAAAGATAGACAAGAAAACCCAATTCACAGAGTCCCAAAAAACAAAGAAAATCAACCATTAGGTTCTCAACAAACAGATTCAATAAGAGAAAAATCAAAAAAAGAGCATGCACATTCGGGTATAAGTACCTTGTAAGGATCCATATCGAACAACGATTTGAGAGAGGTAGATAATACCACACACAAAGACGAAACCAATTTGTCAAAGATTGTAGAGAGTGAAGAAGGAAACTCACGGCTAAAACGTGCGCGCAAAATACAGAGTAATGACTCCCATTCCTCTGGATTAAGAGAGGAATGGAGTATGTCACATATAAGAGGAGAAAGAAAAAATCCAATCAGAGGCAGCCAGCACACTATAAATAATCAGCAGGGTCGTTAACAATAAAAGGAGAAGATTTTCATTTCCAGTAGGTTGTTACAGAGAATATTATGAGTTGTCGCAAATGTATTTTGTGTGTCATGAAGATCTATAAATAGTGACATATATAAACAATTTCAGTATTATTATCAATCAACAAATATATCTTTTCTTTCGAGAACTTTCTATTTGTTCTCTTTATCTTTGTCTCTGACATTGGTATCAGAGCATCAATCCTTGGCCAATCACCATGACAAAACACAAACCCAAGCAAACCAAACCATTGTTATCTCACCTCATCATCCGTCACCTAACTATGACATATCACCTACCCCAGAACCACACGTAGAGCAAAAAGGTGATGAGTGGGAGGAGTGGAGAAAAGCGATGGACCGCACCCAAAGTCATTTACTGTCTTAAAATGTTGAAATGGCTAAAAGGTTGGATGAAATGAAGAGATCTAACGAAGGTGTGGTTACTGAACTTAATGGGTTGGTTCAAGATACCGCTAGGCGTTTTGAAGAAATGAAGAGGTTGATTTTGGGAGCAATAAAAAAAGGGAAGGAAATAGAGGATGTTCCTGAATCATCCACGGGTCGTAATGGGGGCATGAACTATACTCACCAAGAAAGTGGTGAAAAGGAAGAAACCCTCTACGGTTCCACTCCATGGAGCAAACTTTTGTCGAGAGTCAAACTTCCAATGTTCGAGGGTGCAGAACCGAGAGCATGGATTACCAAATGTCGTCACTATTTTCGCGTTTATGGTGTTCAGGAGACAAGGAAAGTGGAGTTGGCATCTCTTTTTTTGGATGGCAAAGCTGAACTTTGGTTTCGGAATTGGAGCAAGGGAAATAAGGAGATACCATGGGAAGATTTTGAAACGGCATTATGTGGTAGATTCGGTGATGTCATTATGGAAGATATAGTGGAGAAATTCAATGCATTAAAACAAGATGAGGGGGTAGAAGAATACCAGGTGAGATTTGAGGAGCTAAAAATTCATATGGAGAGACTCAATCCTTGTTTGGAAGAAACATATTACATGTCCAGTTTCATTGGAGGTCTTAGAGGAGAGATTAAAGCCATGGTACGATTACTTAAACCATCTTCTTTATACCAAGCCGTGGATCAAGCCCGTATCCAAGAAGTTTTGTTGAAAGAGACAGTCCAAGCCTTGACCCAACAAGATAAATCCTACTATTCATAAATTCCTAAAGTTACCAGCAATTATCACACACCCAAAACCACAAATTTCACCCAAAATAACACTACCTATTCACAACCACCTAATCCAAATAACCTAACCAGACGCAATCCTACCACAAACCCAACTCGAAATTTCACTCCGATAAACCAAAATCTTTACTCAAAAATCACGACTACCATAAAACCTCCAAATCCAATAATCCCAAAAACCATCACTCACCCTCCGAACACAAATGTTAACAACAATAATCGACGTTACTCTAATAGTTGTTACCGCTATGGCAATCGCTATTTTCCCGGTCACCAATGTGGTAATAAATGATTGTTGGCTATTTTTGAAGAACAAGAGGAAGAAGTGCCAGGGGAGATAAATGAAGGAGTAGGAGAAGTGGTAATCGAAGGGGAAGAGTTAGTTGATGGGGCCGACGAAGTAGATCCTAATGACAATAAGAAATTAAAATTATCGATGAATGCAATCAAAGGAAGCATTGGGGACAATACAATCCGCTTACAGGGCCAAATAAAAAGGAAAACCATAATGATATTAGTGGATAGTGGTAGTTCTCATTGTTTTATCGATTATAAGAGGGCAAAGGAATTACAGTTAGAAATGGATTCAGTTTCACCAATTAACATGACGGTGGCCGATAGGCAGTGTTTGGTTGTCAAGGCAAAATTGAGAGGGTGTCGTTGGGAGATGCAGGGGTATTCTTTCACATTTGATGTAAGAGTTTTGGAGTTGGGAGAGTATGATTTGGTATTGGGGTCTGATTGGATGCAGATTTGCACTCCAGTTACTTTTGATTTTGATAGGAATAGTATCTCGGTAAAACATGCTGGGAAGATGGTAGAAATTATGGGAATGACAGAACAATCTAAATTGTATTTGTTAAGTTCCAAAGGGTGGCAGAAACTATTAAAGGGCAACTAGAAGAGTGTTTTGATGGGACTATTTGCTATCTCATCCGATATGGAGGTAACCTCTGATATCAGCTCTGTTGATATAGTCTTTGATAACAAATTACAAGTTTTATTGCATAAATACGCTGTTGTTTTTTAGGAACCTAAAGGATTACCACCTTTCCGCTCATATAATCACCACATTCCTCTTAAGCCCGGAGCAGAATCGACGAATCTACGCCCTTATAGGTATCCTCATTACTAAAAAGATGTAGTTGAGCGGTTAACAGCGGAGATGTTAGAAGCTGGAATCATTCAAATTAGTTCCAGCCCATTTGCGTCCCCAGCCATTCTTATTAAAAAAAAGATGCTTCTTGGCATTATTACATTGATTATCGACAATTGAATGAGAGGACTATTAAGAACATATTCCCTATTCCAATGATTGAGGATCTTTTGGATGAGTTACATGACGCAATGTTTTTTCAAAATTGGATTTACGAGCCGGTTACCGTCAAAATTCGGGTGGCTCTTGAGGATGTGTACAAAACTGCTTTTCGTACATATGCTGGACATTTTGAGTTCCTGGTGATACCCTTCGGTCTCACAAATGCTCCAGCCACATTTCAAGCTCTTATGAATCAAGTATTTCAACCTTATCTACGGAAGTTTGTGTTGGTATTTTTTGATGATATTATGGTGTACAGTTGTGATTATGACACCCATTTGGAGCATCTTGCTATTGTACTGCAAGTATTGAGAGATAATCAATTATTCACTAAGTTGTCTAAATGTGGTTTTGGTAAATCTGCTGTTACTTATTTGGGTCACGTAATTTCGAAGAATGGAGTGGCAACTGATCCTATGAAAGTGGAGGCCGTTATGAGTTGGCCAGTACCAACATCCGTGAAGGAAGTTAGAGGATTTTTGGGTTTAACGGGATATTATCGGAGATTTATTAAGGGATATGAGGTCATCAGTAAGCCATTAATTGAGCTATTAAAAAAGGAGTCAGGGACATGGACTTTAGAGGCTCAAACAGCATTTAATTCCTTGAAGGCTGCTATGTGCAATGCCCCTGTCCTTGGATTGCCGGATTTTAATAAACCTTTTGTTTTGGAGTGTGATGCTAGTGGGGAAGGATTAGGGGCAGTATTGATGCAAGAAGGGAGACCTTTGGCGTATTTGTCTAAGGTGCTTTGTCCTCGTAATCAACAGAAATTAGCCTACGAAAGAGAGTTGTTAGCCGTTATATTTGCTGTTACCAAATGGTGACACTATCTCGAGCAAGGGCCTTTTATAATCAGGACAAACCATGAAAGCATTAAACATCTTCTTGAGCAACGATTGCATTCATATGTTCAGCAAAAAGGAATTACTAAGTTGCTAGGGCTTGATTATAGAGTTTGTTACAAAAGGGGGACTGATAATGGGGCTGCTGATGCTTTATCAAGAAGGGGGCCATCACAAATCAATTGTTTTTCTGTATCCTCAGTGGTTCCGAAGTGGCTAGATGATGTCTACCAATCTTATGAGGTTGATGACAAGGTCAAGAAACTCCTTCAGGTGCTGTCCATATCCCCAAAAGAATTTCCAAATTTTGCTATACAGGCTGGATGTGTGTATCGAAAGGGTAAGTTATATATTAGGTCTGGTAATAAATTACGGGAACAGTTGCCAGATATTTTTCATAATTCTCCACTTGGTGGACATTCTGGCATTCAAAGAATAGTAGCAATGTAACATTCCCTCACCAATGGGAAGGGTAAAATAGTCATTTGAAATAGGTTATAAGTGCTTAAAATTGTTTTGATATGTTCATGCATACATATGTAAGTGAATAGTGAATTTTGCACATG
>JANQBM010000002.1:3559425-3577520 GCA_025594535.1 Erythroxylum domingense | reverse complement strand
AAAATGAGACATCTCTTTAAATAATTTCCTACAAGATGGAAGTGAATTTGTCAAACAATTGTAAAGTAAATGTAAACTCGTTGATCAATATCCTTTAAAAATTATTTATATGCATAAATAATTTTCATTACAAAATAATGTATAGTTAAAATTAATAAAAATTCTTTTTATTTTTATGTTGCCAAACAGTCTATTGTATGAAGCTCTTTCAAAAACGCTGTTTTTTTAATTGACAGTCAACTGACTTTTTAGAAAAGCTCTTCTAAAAAAACCTCTACTGATAAAAGCTCTACTGATATAAGCTTATCCTAACAGGCACTAATTATAATTTAACTCTAAATCTTTGCAATAATCAGCGGATAAAACCAGTTAGCTACTCTATGTGTTTCATCCTCGATATGACAAATGATCATCATAAACTTTATAATACGCAATCAAGATTAAGATAAACCAAAAAGCAAGTTCGGGCGATCACGCGCGTGGCATGTGCCAAGGTCGATCGCGGGCCAAATGCCAATCTTTAGGTCCACAAGATGTGGTCCTGCCTAATTAGCAATGATGGGTATATACCTAAAATGAAAAAGAAAGAGCAAGAATCTCATCTCACAACGCACCCACAGGCTCGACTCTTTAAGAAAAGAAGATTAAAACATAACACAAAGCTTAACATCTCCGTTCCCATGCCTCTTTCTTGCCTACTTTTACTCAAAGCTTTTTGCCTCCCTACTTCAGGGAAAGTTGAGGACACAATTATGTATTCCAATTACGAAGGAATCACATCATAGATAGTTCAAAAGTCATCCAAAACTAACCAATGAGTTTATTTTATTACATTTTTCTTAATAAATATTAAATTTATAATTGTATATATATATATTATATAAATTAGGGTAAACAATATAGACCTGTGTTCTAATTTAAGAAATTTTTTTAAAAATTTATGATTTTTAAAATAATCAAAAGGATTCTTTTTATTTTTTTAATTTTTTCAGAGAAACCATTCTCTTAAACTTTAGTTAAAAATAAATGATAAAATATACATAATACGAACATTAAATATGGATTAATCAAATGTCATTAATATAATAACTTAACTCGACTCTTAAATCTAACCTAAGTTAATTTAAATTAATAATTTAAGATAATTATAATAAATTATAAATTTAAGTTGAATTTAACTATTTCAATTGAGATTTAACGAATCAGACTTGAAATAGAGTGATAAAATAGAGGATTTAATGTGCTGGAACCTCCTACAATTAGAAGACAGTTAACGAGAGACTTCATGCATCATATTAGTTGGTGGTCAAAGGTACATGTAATCAAACACACAGGTGGTGAGGATAATAGAATCGCATAGGAAGATTCCAATCTCACGGAAAATCCAGTTCTTGGTCTAAGCATGCGCAGAGAAGAAGCAATGATAGCTGAAGTGGGTTTGGAAAGAAAAAGATGGTAGAAAGGCTGCTGTTGTGGAAACTTAACGAGAAGAACAAAAATGATGGCTACACCCAACTCATCTTGTCAAAATAACAATCATTGCATTTCCACCTAAGAAGTAGTACTTTGTAGCTCGAATATTCAGATCGGATGACACGTTTTATGTATGGTAACGAAAGGCATCAAGTTTTTGCCAATCATAGTTCAATATTTTAAATTTTAACTAAAACTTAAATCGATAAAATAAAAAAAATTTATCGTCATAAAATTAAAAAAAAAATAAAATTAAAAATATTGAATAATTTGAAATTTAATTAATATTAAATAAAAATTTAATTAATTTATTTTTTATAAAAATTGATTAATTTATTAAATTGACTTATTAATTATGAAACAGATCGAATTTCAATGATAAAAGTTATCAACATAAATTAAAATAAAAAAATAAAAAGTAAATTAAAAAATATTTCAATTCAAAATTTTCATAATTAAACTGATCGAATGGTTAGATTTTTTAATAATTGATTTTTACGAACATAATTCAATGAATAAAAGTTTTTGTTCAATTTTTAAATAAATTGAAAAAATCCGAGCTTGATGAAGTTTTATGTTAAATTGAAAAAATTTTATGTTGAATTAAAGAATTTAAAATTTGTTAATTTTTAAATAAAATGTAAAACTCAAATAACTTATATTTTATGTATTAACTTTGGTCATGATAAATTTAAAATAACAGCTCTGATTTTAAAGGAACTAATTGTAAGCAAAGAGAAGATTCTCCTTCCTAGGAAATGACTAATTAGACTGTGAGATTAGAAAAATAATTAGAACCCAACTTTTATATGTATATCTAACTTCATCAGTATCGATTGTTCTTAATGAAAAGCAGTTGAGGGTTTTGGTGTTAAAATGGAGGTAAATGATGCATAACCTTCTTATGATTTTTTTAGTAATATTTTTATTATTTTAAATTAATTTACGATACCGTGTTCTAAAATAAAATAGTTATTACAATATTATAATAAAAATCGTTAAAATCTAATTTAAAGGATTCATGTAGATTTTGCCCTTTGTCATAATTGTATAATGCCTAATAGGGATGATCGAATTGGTAGAATAGGGACGTATAGGGTTAAAAGGTCCTATATTCAAATCTCCCTATCTACATTATTTCGATCGAGTATGTCGTATAAGGCTTGTTTAGTGTGGAATATCTGGTTAGCGTGATTTGTAGACTATTGCGTCAATTCAAAGATTTACTTAATGCGCATCCAAAAGATAGCGGTTGCGGATTTTTATATTTTAAAAAAAACTACTTCTTAAGAAGTGGTTGAGTTGATGGAAAGGGAGAAACATGGGGCCAAAAGATCTTGTGTTCGAATCCTTTTACTTACGCCCTCTTGATCGAGCCTGTCGTATATACCTTGCCTATTGTGGAGTACTCGATTGACATAATTTGCAGGCTATTGCGTCAATTCGAAGATTTATCCAGTGCACATCTAAAAGATAACAGCTGCAAATTTCTCTTTTTAAAAAATAATTGTATAATAATTTTTACTAAAACGAATTGGGTGGTTTAAAATTGAGAATTATTATAAATTATTTAGTGGTAACAAATGAATAATACACTTAATTATTAAAAATCAAGTAATTGAATTTGAAGTTCAAAACTATCAATTTAGAAATTAAATTAAATTTAAATGGTTAAATTCAAATTTCAAATAATAAAAAATTAATAAACATTAAAATCACAAGAGAATCTTTAACTCTAAAGTGGATTATATTAATTAAATCGATAAGATGAAAAGTTTAAAATTTAAAACAACAATAAGTATTAGACCGTAATAAAATAATTATACAATAAATATTTAATAAAATTAAAAAATACTATCCCAATTTATTAAAGAAATTAAAGTTTAATTAAAAATGATATTAAATAAAAACTAATTAATTTATTATAATTTATAAAAATTAGTTTATTTACAAGTTTTTTACCATTAATTATACCTAATCATTGGGTTTTGTTTCGAGGACTCGGTTCCTAATTTTTGATACTATACAAAACCAGCCTTATGCCCAAGGCAAAAGAGCATTGAATCTATTTTGCTTTGGACCATCTTAACAGATCAAAACATAACTTTAAAGTTTACCCAAACAACCAAACGTTTCCCCAGCCCTGTATTTTTGTTTTCGGCCCAAAGCTTGAAACGTTTACGTTTTCAAAGGGCCTAAAGTAACCAAATATCACATCTCATCATCTGCCAAACCTGTATGGACTATGGAGCCCTGCCCCTAATTCAATCCTTTTTTATATAATTTAACAATTAAAAAATCAGTTGAATTCAACACGAAATTAAAAAATATTATTTTAATTAATGAACTAAAGAATTTATAATAATCAATAATAACATTTTACTAAATCTTTTCAAATTAAAACTGAATTTAATCAAAATGTTAATTTATTTTATTAATTTTGAGACAGATTTTACTAATATTTAATACAATACCAAAAATAACAATCGATAATTACACCTGCAACTGAATTGGATGGGTTATTTGTTACATTTTGAAGCTGACATGAAAGCCTATACTGACAGTATATTCGAGACAGGTAATGTTCAACAAAATGGCCACAGACCACCAAGAAGTCTCCCAAAAACGAAACAGACCTTGTAAAATCATCCAACAACATGCACTCAGTAGAAATCCGACTTTGGGGTCCCCGGTACAATCATCCATTACCATATTTCCTTGTCATGCGTCACGTACGCCTGCTCGGGCTTAGCTGCTCGACTTAATGCTCCACCAACCAAACGATAAGACAGGGGACACCAACACATGTTGTGATCGGTTGAAAATAGATCATCACTGACAAAAGTGTTTCCCCTTTGCTTAAATGAGTTTGGACCACACATCAACACTTTAACTACATTTAGTTCTGTTCCTTTCATTCGGAGATTTCTACCTTTGTATGATTTGGGGCGTTTCATGAAATGTTCCCCGTCGCTTATCAGTTGCAGATTTCTCTAAACAACTGGCTTATGCATATACTCCATATCCATGGTCAAATCTAACGAGGTTTTCCTATTTAATCTTAATAGCTTGGAAGCTATCATGAAAAGTTACCATTCTTTAACCAGACATCATAAAAATAAATAAAAGAAAAAGAGGATAAACATAAAAATGCACGAGAATCGGCTCTCTTATCTTCTCCGCTGGCCTAATAGTATAGGCTTACACTCTACTTTGACAACCACAGACACTTCAGGCTACGGCGGTTACGGCTGCAAAGAGGGGCAGTGTAGGGGTGGAAATGCCACATGGAGCCACCGTGAACAAAAGTGCAATTTCAAAACAGCGAGAGTTCACGACGACCAAAGATTCTAATTTGGATACGGGACGTTGACAGGTCTCCACCGGACAACCTCCGAAAAGCCTCATCCCTGAATCTGACGGCTCCGATGACATCTGGGTCAGACTCTGACCCTCCAGGCTCCAATCTCTCGCCAAGCTAAGATCACTAGCTAAGAACGTCTGCACGTGTACGAATGCTTCGGCCAAGTCTTGTCAGCCTCTGAAGGAGAAGTCCGCTTCTTCGTTCGGAATTTTTTGACTGCCTGGTCAGTTGCCAAAGGTAAAATTGATAACCACCGGACTTTCTGTGGAGCCTGTAAAAAACCAAAGGTAAGTAACAGCGAATATCCTATGAGAAGTGAACACGATCAAATGTAATCAAAGCTTGAACAGACAACACAAAAAATATCGAAGATATTTACTTGTGTAACATATTTATTCGTGTTTGATAGGTAGGAGACAGGTTGGCGTGAGAGACGAAGAGAAAACTGCATGAAGGTAGAACAGACGAGACCTGAGTAATTGCGATAATTGATGACGACGATGGCAACGAATGGAATTTTAAGTAATTGTATCATCAAACACATGAAAGTCTTAAAAATTTATCAACCAGGTGTTAGAAACAAACCATAGGTTTTTTCCATAATAACGTCTTTGACTCGGCTTCGTTTTGTTAAATAGTTGTTTTTGGCAATAAGAGGTCATTGACTATTTGATTATATCAAATTGTCGGATAATTATATTTGATAATTAACTGGTTGAACTCAATTCATCAATTTTGAAAATGTTTATACGATATGAAAAGCGTTTTATTCCGATAATTGAAAATTTAAGAAATGAAGAAAAAATTATACTCAAAAGTTATTATAAATTACTCAAATTGTCATATTTTATTATTACTTTCTTTCATCAAACACTATTATCATAAACTTTAACTTAATTAATAAGTTAATATGTTAAAAAAATAAACTTCAACTTAATTAATATAGAGAAAAGAAAGTAGCAGTAACAATAACAATAACAATAACAATAATAATAACAATTATTAATATTATTGTTACATTCTATATTTTTTATTAGAGTTGTAAACTTAATTTTTGTAAAATTTAATATCTTAAATCCAAATTCTTACGAGAACATTTAAAGAAATATTAAGATATAGTTCTCACTTTTTATAAATTTTTTTCTTTTAAATCATATTTTTGTAAGCCATGTCTTTATAAATTATTTTATATATAATTAGTTAAAAATTAATGCAAACCATATATATATATTTGGTCTAATCCAAATAAAAATGCATGCCATTATCGTTTTTGGGTTTGGGATCTTACAATCACAGATGATCATATCCATGATGAATCAGAAAGTGGTCCGAAAAGTTACCAACTTGCTGGAGGTCTCCCTGTAAGAGACAGACTCCTCTTTGAAACCATCGATTATGTCACAGTCCCGTATCCATGTACTGGACAACTCTATTTATCTTTGGTCAGGTTTATTTATCTACCTAAGAGTAAAATCACATTGGGACCATGTTCAAGAAACCAGTTATCGCGTATAAAATACTGCTACGAATTAATGAGTACGGACCTTCCGGTCCAATTCCACGGCAATCATATGTCATATAATGATTTCTTGTAAACAACCCCCCCATTTGCTTTTCAATCTTTTTCTTCGTGAAATTGCAGTCTTTTTGACCAAAAATCCCTCCATTGTCGACCTTTTGCTTTGGAATGACACGGTTTTGTTAGTGTTAAAACCCCTTTTAATATGTGAGTCCCTTTCCTTGTCCAATCAAACCTGTGCTTAGTTTCACACATTTTGGCCTTTTTCCTTGAAAAGTAGAGGTTTTTCGGTGATTGAAATCTGTAGGGCATTTGAGAAAATCCCGCAACGAAGCTTTACAAATTTTGTTGGGATCAATCTCTGACAGTCTTCTCTATTTTCAAAAGCGCGGATTTCGGTGCTTTTGATCACCGAATGTCAAAATTAACAGAAGAAAACATCGTCGTGAAACAGCTGATAATCTTTCACAACAGCTGACAATTTTCGTATTTATTTAATTATTTTATATTTAATTATTAATCTTTATTACGTTTTATACTTAAAATATTTGTGGGTCTCTACCAAAAAGTTGGTCAGAGATCGTGATCACTGATGGCATTAGTACCACCCACATGCACACGGGAGGTTGCAGCGAAGAACAATGCATTATCTAGTCCTACTCCTTCGAAAGCGAAAAAATAAAAGTTTTCCAGCTTCCACACAAGGACACAGAATCACTTTTGAGTTTTGAGTCTCAATTCTTTCCTTAATCCACATCAAGTGGAATTACAAAAGTTGTAAAAGAATTTTACCATCGAAGCTTTTATCCAAGAAGAACACAAACTAAAGCCATATAACCAGGAATCTCTCTCACCACCTTTTGCTTTTTCTTTGGAAATGAAGTGGGAATTATCTGTAACCTGTAAGATAGAAAAGGAGGTATTGTAATGATGGTGTAATGTAGATAGAGGAACAGATTGGAAGAAATGAAGTGATTTTGTTATCAAAGTGAGATCTGTTTGCATTATTGGGAAACATATGAGCTGGTTTTGTAGTTAAGTAGCACCTATAAAGGTCGAAAAAGTGGTTCAATAATTTATACGAGTACCCATTAAAATATTCCCAATATAAATTCCAAGGAATTTAATCATTACACTTTGACACCAACCCGTACTACTTCTCCTTTCATCCCAAATGTTAGCTAAAAGGTCCATTTAACAAAAGTTGCTTACACTTGGGTCTTACAGACAGATAACTAGGTGGCCCCAATCCGACCCTGTCTTTCTCCTCCCCCTGACAACCTAAAAAGAGAACCATATGATGAGATTCCTACTTAGACCTGGCTTACATTAGTCTCGTTGAGGAATCATGTTTCATGCAAAACTTTCACATATTCGACGACGAACTTCATGCGTTATCAGGTGTCATTCCAAGCTGCAAAAACTGGCAAGTGAGCCATGGAGATTGCAGCTGACCTCAATTGAGCAGATTGGAACCAAGGGGGAATGTACTTGGATGCCAACGGAGGCTTAGCAAAGAGCATTGTGGGTCCAGTTTTATCGGGGCTAGCTTCTCTCGAGCTACTTAAACTGGTGACCAGTGAAGATGGATTCGAGAAATGAGGACCTAGCTTCTCTGAATCATCCACCACTGGCTGGACAGAGTTCGTCGAATCGATACCGATAACATCTTGAACCGATACCGGCATAGAACTCCAATTATTCCCTTGACTCGGGGATTTCCGTTCCAGTGAGTGCATTGGACCATTTGGCTGTTGCTGTGGTGAATGATACAATGGCAGCTTCCAGTCTGAAGCATTGCCATTGTCATTATCAACCTGTACGGATTCGCCATTGTTGATTCCCGAAGAGATGTACCCGATAGCCTCACTGACCGAGTCTGTCTCTTTGTTTCGCCTAGCAAGCTCTCCAGCTAGAAGGGTACTGCTAGCCATAATCCTCTCCACATCATATCTGGCTATGTCAAAGTTAGTCACAGCATTTGCCCCACGAAATTTGATCGCAGCAATATCATAAGCTTCTGCTGCTTCCTCCTGAGTGCCTGATATTATTGATCATGCATTTTTATGTCCGGAAAAGAAAAGCAAATCTTGACTAGCATTTCAATGATGGAAAAGTAAGGAGAATATCGATACAAGTTCAAGAACTTACTAAATGTCCCCAGATAAAGATCCTTGTTTCCTGCAACCCTGCCAATCCTTGCTTGCCATCTTCCGTGCTGGTGGTGTCTACATTCGTCGGATGAAAACATTGAAAGTTGGAACCAAATTAATTAAGAAAGATCAATGTATTCTTGAGTTAAATTTGTTGAAGGACAAAAAGCAAAACCTTGTTACTCCTCTATATATTGATGCTCCACGAGAGAAGCCGCTACTTTTCCTGGGAAAACCAAGAAAACAAATGATTACCACTCTAAATAGACTCAAACTGGTTGGTACGTTTTAGGAAGTCGAATGATTTCCCTCACCTTCTCAGATGTGCAACGTACTCCTGGCGGCTCATGTTCTTCATTTCCTCAAGCTCATCTCTGTAATTTTCTAACTGTAACAAAGAAAACTCAAACGTTAAGTTGAAGTGACTACGGTACTCGATATGATGAGAACTTGAGAAGCAAAAAATGAAGTGAATGAAGAATCTTACAGGAAAGTTGATGTGCGTTGAAGGTCCCCAATACTTAAGAGCAGCAAGATCGTAAGCTCTTGCAGCTTTCTCTTCCATGTCATACCCTCCTAAAGATCCAATAAAGATAGGAAACTCAAAAGTCAACACTTGAAAATGGGATTTTAACATTGAAAATTTTCAGTAACGTTAAAGAGAAAACCTTACCAAGATAAACTGAAAAGTCGCAAAATTTGACGGGAAGGACATCCAAAGACGTATGAACAAGACAAGCAAAACGGAACAGCAAGAGTCAGATTATGAGGACAGAGGGACCATTTAGCAGTGCAAAAGTAAAAACTTCCAAACATGAAATGCAAAATCATATCGTTATTGATTGGTTCACTGACCGACCTTGCCTTCCCTTCCTGGTCTGTCCCTCCTTCTTACAACTATTATCCCATAGATGAGCTTCGAACCTCCCAGTCCATCTATGTCTAATAAAGATAAAATTTTTTGATAATATTTACTTGAACAGATGCATAGGAACACGCAAAGCAAAGAACTAGTAGTGATATGAAATGAATGTGAACCAACCTGGTAACACCCCTATACTGTGATGTTCTCTGCCCAAATGTGTCTATAGATTTCCTATGAACTGGCTGCTTTTGACCCAATTTCGGAGGCCCTCTTTTCTTCGTCTCCATGGCCATAGATTCAGTGCCAGTTGGTGAGATTTGCCTTGGAGCCGTAACGCAGCTTGACTGAGAACCAGGGCTCATAGACAAGCTAAGAGACTGCAACTCCCCACAACTTAGAGTTCCAGCAGCCGCGGAAGCAGAAACTCCTCCATTGTCGACCATATGTTGTTCGAGTCCAGCATGAGATGAATAGTGCCTAGAAGCCCAGTTCGCGAGTTGAGTATCACTGGTTTCATCGTCCAGTGAAGTCTGATACATTCCATGGCATGCCAATCCCGTAAAGTAAGGGTGAGTTTGAGCTGAAAAGTGTTGTTCTTGTTGCCTAATAGTTTCATGCAAGCTTAGAGAATGTGGTCTGTTCGTCTCTGTCTCTGCAGTTTGGCCGTAGAACATGCTGTCCAAGCTTAAAGCCATTGTTTCCCTTTCATGGCTAGCTCCATACTGGTGAGTCTCCATAGTTGCACAACCTAGAAAATCTTCTAGTTTAGGTGATGAACTTGGGACCATTCCTGAAACAATAAAGCTTTAGAGCAGTGAATCAAAAGTAAAGAACGAAGATAAGCAGAAATGTAAGCACAACAAAATACCCTCTGATTGTGATCTCGTGAGTGCTTCCATGATACAAAGCGACCCGTCTGACTTGAGCGGCATAACAGACAAAGGAGAGTGATGAAAGCTACCATTTTCTCCAACGCCATAGGAGATTGCAGAGGGGTTGAAGTGAGAAGTGGACAGATAGAAGCTTGTTGGTACAGCACTAGAAACTGCAACAGATGTTACAGCAGGATTCTGATGATGTGCTTCATGATGATGGTGGTACCGATGATGGTGATGATGATGATGTTGGGAGTCAGAAGCAGAAGCTTCAAATTTCATGTGGGGTGTGAGTGAAAACCCCAGCCAGTTATTATTAGATCCATGATTCATATCATCCATAGATTTCATATCTCTCTCTCTTGCTTTTCTACCTATTAGAAGATGCTTAGAAAGACGCCTCTATATCTATCTGCAACCCAACTCAATCATTGGAAGAAACTGAAACGAATGATACCAAAAATCTCTTGCCGCCCACCTTTCATCCGAAAACAAGCCATCCTAAGCAGAAAATGTTTTATGCTCTCTCAGCCCAAAATTCTTCACTCTATGCATTAATATATCATCTCCAAAGCTAAACTCTCTCTCTCTCTCAAGCCAACAAAACTGGTCTCTTTAAACAAAACAAAAGGAATGAAATTGAGCGACAAATGCCGGGAAGCTACCCTGCACTCCCATAGGGATCTGTGTATATGAGAGAGGACCAACCACGATCTTTTTTTCCCCCCTCTATATCTCTTGTACTCTTTTGCCTTTTTGCTAAAGACCCGTAATTTGCAGAAGACTCTCTTAAACCCTACTAGAAACCCAGATTATATAAAACACCAAAACTGCTCTAACAACTCAGAAAAACAAAAGCCACCGTTATGCACATCATGTTCAACTCGCTACCCACTTAAATAAAACAAGTCAAAAGTTACTATTATCTATCAACCCATTTTCTTTTTTGAATTTTGTGGCGTATGTGCTGCAAAGAGATGTGGGGCAGTGGCTAAAACTGGTTAAGCTTTATTTTTCACAGTCCACAGGGTCTTTAGATAGATTTGATAGGCAGCACATCTGCGCCTCCGGTCACTTCATACTGTAGTACTACAGACACACACACTCTGCACTGCACTGCACTGCTTCTGTTCTGTTCTGAAATCTAATTTATATCAGTTGTTTTTGGTTCTAACTTAAATATGCTCCACGGCCTTCAATTCAAAAGCATGCCCTACCAACAGGAACTAGGACACCCCATTGTGTCACATCTCCCACTGCGGTGACCTTAGATTGGTCACAGCGACGTCATCCACCGTTGATTTAGATAGAAGATAAATTTAGGGCCACTGAGAGGGTCACCTCTGTTTTGACGTTTTCTGACTTTTTGCTTTATCCATCTGACACAATGTTATCTGTGATATTAAAGTATCCATACTTTGATACACCCATTTGTTATAATAATAAAATTAAACATGAGGTTCTTGCTAATAAATGGATGAGGAAGAACAAAAAAACGTGCTGATCACGTGTCAGGTTCCGCGTGATTGAACATTTTTCAACAGAAATGGCCAAAGAAACAGGAAACACAAATTGCTTTTTAAAGGGTTTTTTTAATTTTTTTATTTATTTTTAGTGTGTGGTCAACACCTGCTTCCAGACAAAAGGTGGAGAGTGGGGTTCCAAAGGGACCCCCCATTAAAAAGGGGCATTTTGTGGAAAATTTTGCAATCCCCTAAATATATATATATGTACATAATAACATAAGACTCCAGTTTTGTCCTAAAAAATGATTTCTACTTAATTCTCTGCACATTTCTAACATGGGTTTCGCTTCCAATTCCGATCAGTCACACTCACACATGAAAGCAATGGACTGGAGGCAACTTGGTTCGAATTTTCATCCTTTGTATTAGGAAATGTCGTGGCAGGTACATGTCCATGTCTCCTTGGCTATATTGTCGAATGTCCAATGGTCATATGTTAATAAAATATCTACTTTTGTTTTTAACTCATATATACTTCGGGTGAGGTTTTTTTGGGATTGGTCATTATTGGATGTTTGCTCTTTTTTGATTTCTTTTGGTTGTGTTGTGTGAAGAATTGCATGGAAAAAAAACAAAAACTTGCAGAGTCGACAGATATTCAAATGCGAATGATTTGGTTTAGACTAGAAAGTAAGGTGAATGGATTGTTAAATGGTAATGATGAGTTTGTCCAATGCACGATCCAAAGAGAGAGCTTTGCCTTTTGTTTTTGTTTTTAAATAATTTTCTTGTGCATTCTTTTCTTTTCCGGCAGAAAATGTTTACCTCTATTTTTATTGTCATTTTTAATTTTTAATTTCCGATTTTAATTTTTATTTTTAAATAAAACAAGAACTTATTTATTTAGTAATGAGAATGTAGTTATATTTTTATTATTAATGATAATTAGAACATAGATGAAATTTAAAGATAAAATTTTTAATTCAATTTATTTTAATATTTTATATATTATTTATCAATAAAATTATTTTATTTTATTAAAATAAATAAATTATACATTATTATTTATAAATTAGTATTTATTTTAAATATATTGCAATTATTAAATCAAATTTTATTTGAAATTTATACATTTTTTAATTTTAATTATATTTATTAATAATTATAACGTTATTTTTATTTTATTTAATTACATAGTTAAATAATTTTTAAGTTATTTATAATATAATATAATATTAATTAAATAATTAATAATTCTTATTAATAATTAATGTATTAAATAAATAATATATATTTTTATTTGATAATAAATTAAATTAAAAAACAGAAAATAAAATTTATTTTTTATGGTTTTCATAAATCTTAAATTTGGAAGAAACTAAAAATAAAAACTCTAATAAATAGATTTTTATTAAAATTAAAATATAAAATACAAATAAAAACAAACAGAAGTTAATAAAATAATTTATTTAAATTTTATCAAGTGGACCCTTTAACTATGTGAGTCTTCTTTGCAGGGGAAAAAATAATAGGTGTAATGGAAAGGTAAGAACAAACAAAATACGATGGGAGAAAAAACAAAACTTGAAACTTGCTGAATTGTTCAGATAAAAAGATCCATTAGCAAGTGCAACAAAAGCTCCCTCAAAAGGACAAAAAACAGTAGAAGACAGTTGTTCAGCAAAACCCTGAGCTCAGTGTGTTTTAATGAGCATGCAGAGACATGGCAAAACTCTTAAAGAGTCCACAAACTCGGACAACTTGGGCTGACAGCTATGTATGTAAATGGTAAATCATATCCAAGATATTAGTCTCTACTCATTTTCGTGGCATATAAACAACATTCCATGCGCCAAATGTACCTTGAAATATTAGAAGCATCTGATCATAATCTAATCACTGTGCTCTATCTGAAATGGACCAGAAGCTGATAGGAATGGCATTAGAGAATGCACCGAGTACTTAACGAGGTGAGAAGTGAAAATATTCACGTGGAAACACAAAATCCAGACAAAATCTAGTGGGAGAAGGTGGGAACTGGGGACTAGAAGAGAAAAATAAAACAAAGTGGATTGTGAGATCACTGTCTGAGATTATGGCCACACACAAAAAAAAAAAAAAAAAAACAACTCAGAAAGGACAATATATTACAGGCTACAGCTGTGGCTCTCTCAATTTCTCTGTGCTCTTAGGGTTTTCCTCCTTCCAACCCAGTGTTGAAAAAAAGTAACCCACTTTCAGTTCATTCACCAGATAAAAAGAAAGCGAAAAGGGAAAATTCTCCGGTGAACACTGACCACCCATTTAAGGCCCTTTCTTTTTCTCTTGCATGCAATGCAACACTTAACTCCGACCTGCCTAGTGCCTACACGTTTCCTATGTGTTACTGCTCTTTCTCTCCTAGAAATTCCAGAGCTGACATGTCAAAATCTAAGGCCCATTCTGTCATGTCTCAATCACCATAGATTCTCTCTACCCTGTTCCCTCAAGGGGAGGTTTATTTCTTCTTCTCTTTTAGTGGTACCGGAGCCAAATCTTCTTTTCTCCACTTCCAATCCTACGCCCAATAACCTCGTCCACAAGCTTTGCAATAAATAAATGAGTTTTGTGGATGATAATAGTTGACAGTGGTTTGGAACTGAGAAAACGGTATAGAAAATTTGGTTCCGGTGTTACTGCCCCCTGGGATGATAAAAAACAAAAAAACTACTGTCACATCTACTTTAAAAAGAATCGTTGTGCGAATTGACTAACAAAATATATTGAACATTTTGCGATTAGCACTAGTTATTTTGATCTTCTACCTATTGAACATCATGTACTTCTAAAGAATATATCAGAAAGTTTGCTTTCTCAGACACGTCGTATAATTAATTTTTTTTCCTTCTTATACTTAAAAACAAAAAAACAAAAATCCCACTAGCTGCTTCTTTTGTTAAAATGATCACAGCAAACAGGCTCCGTCTTTAGCACGACCAATCACATAAAACAAAGCGAGAAAATGAACCATCCTAGAGCTGCAACACCCTATGGTCTGCTAAGAGAATGAAAAGGTATCTTCTCTTGAATATGAGTCAGAGCTAAAGTAGCCTACCTATAACCCTACGATGTTCTGTGTATTCTATTCGCACTTCAATCCACGCTTGTAGCCTCTAGCACCCAGTTCAGTACAAGTCATAAAAAGCATTAACGTGCATTTGCAAAAACCCTTTATTCATTTACTAGCCTCCACATCCCGTACTCCTTAAAACGTAAAGATGACTACGAATGAAGTATTGTTTCTTCATTTAGCATATTTGCTTTTTAAGTGAAACCTGTTTTGACTTGCCAGGAATGTGAAAGTAAACTAATATCCGCACAAAACGAGCATTCGAGTCCTTCCACTGCCCGCTGGGCCACAAGACTGAAACTGGTTGACCCGCGTTAGACTCTGTCGTGCTTGACGACGGACGAAACAAATTCCAAGTTCGACCATACTACACTGGAGTCGATGAGAGCTGAGGCATTGAATTGAAGACCAATAAACCCGTGAAGTAGTATACCAAGTTCTGGTTACGCGCATTTATCATCTACATATGGTACAAGACCCCCAACTTTCTAGTTGCAGATTCGATCCTTAGAAACAAAAGATGCTCTAAATGTAACGTACGTAAAAGGGACTTAACATTAATATGATTAGGCCAACAGCAGTGCCTACTTCACCCAACTCCTAGTGAAATCGGAGCTTTGAAACCCAGCTTTTTTTCTAATTTTCCTTGTCAGGTTTTAGGCATTTCAAGTTCTTTTTGAAAGTCTAATTTCATGCAGACAGAAATTCCCAACTTCGATAGTCTTTATCCTCTTAGGTCAACATCCTTAACCAAATTTCTCGTCATTTATTAAAGAATACATCTTAGAAGAGAGGAGGGGACTATTGAGCATAGATGAAGTTCAATATGACTTAAAGTCTTATATTGTCATGTTACTACTTCCATCGAACTGGAGGCAAAAACACAACCATTACCGCATAAGCTTAATATTAAGGGGAAAAGAGCTGATAAGCTTTCCCAACGTCTCTACCTGCAACCTGCATTAAATTGAAACATAGATGGCAACTATACGCAAAATTGGGCCAAAAAAAAAAAAACTCACTTTCAAGTCATTTAAAAATGAAGTGAACTTCCCCTAGAAGCTGCATTAAATAGGACAGGAAGACTTGATTCTTCATTCCAAGTTTCAGCATCCGAAGTGAATAAGAAAAATAGATTCCCTGGTGAATAAGCAAGTAGGAGAACTTCTACGATACCGTAAAGGAAAATGAGATCAACCACAATGTAGACTCGAAGAAGTAAACAGGAATCACATTAGTCACAAAGTGTTAAATAGTAATCAAGCCTTATAAAAATGTTACAAACAGTAAAAGAATAAGGGAGTGAAAGCAACTGCACAGTAAATTAGTAATTCGCAATTTCCATATCCACTAAGAATGTCTATTATCCAACGATGACTAAAAGCAAGGGAACAATTTCAATGTCTGCGACCCTCTAACAACATCGAATTGTAGAGCCTGTGATTAAAAAAGATCTTGCAGTAATGGAAGCATAGAAATTTATGTACAGTAGAAATAGCTCTGTCTTGACTACTTGTTTCATATCAATTCATATCAACATGGAACGTTTGCAAAATCAAACTTTCCACTGGTACATAGAAAAATATAAATTTACAAACCCTTGGCATATATGAACTTCGTTGATAGAGAGATAGTATTACCTCACAAGCTAGATGCTGCAAAAGCAACAATGCAGTTCAACAAAGACAGCCCCCCAAAGTGGACTTAAAATATACTTCAGACATATTGAAACTGCTCATTGGAGAAAAGTAGTTTACTAGTCACAAAATCAAAGCCATAGAATTTTGATTAACCCTTCAGCTCACTTAATTATGCAATGTCATATCAAGTTTCAGAAGCTGATGCAAACATGAAACATGTTATGGACCTCCAGAATCTAATTTGAGAAGAAACACTTTACATTGCACTTTAAATCACGCAATTACTCATAAGATATATTATTCCTTATTGTTCACGATAGGCCAACTTACAGCCCTTTTTTTTGCAAGTAACAACGTCATTTCAAACAATCTTCACTGGAACTACCTGAAAAAAAATTGAGCACAACACAAGGCAGGTGGAAAAAGAGAAAGTACAAAAAATCGAAGTATTCCAGTAGACATTACTCATGTTGAACTTAAACTATTTAGAAAATGCAAAGTGAAATTGAATTTAAGTACATTATGTTACAGATGACTGAATCATTTACTAGTAATGCACACTAGGCAATATGTTCATTTGACATTAAAGACACATATAAGACATGGACATCTAAACAGTGACAGTTAAACTGCTCTACCCCTATGAGTGAAAGAATTTGTGTACAGGATGTCAACTAGAAGTCAGCTATTCGTAGGACCATGCAAATTCTGTTAAGATAGAAGCATTTCTGTTACCACTCCTTGAATTCAAAGAATATCCTTCCAACTTTAAACCTTAAGTTCGCATAGGCATATTATCAGGTAGCAGATATCCACTAATACCAAGAATTACATTCACTTTTGCAGTCATGGTTGCCCGAGTAATCCCATTATACCCCATTGTACCCATACGTGTATGCAGGATAAATACAACCATTGCTATAAGGGAAAGGAAACAACCCAGCTCCAACCATCATAGGGACACTCCAAGGATTAGGGCCAACCGGTGTGGCTGCAGAACCTGGTCTGTCATATCCTACAATGGAATATCCACCTCCACAAACACTAGTTCCATAAATATATCCTCCAACACTACTGTATACAGGCAAAGGAACATAACCTGAAAAAGTTTCATGTCTGGGACCATAAACAAGGTGATTTCCCAATTGATTATTCTTTTCATAAGTCCCGTTTATTGCAACTGCTGTAACACAGCAACTGTTACTACTTTTGATTTTCTCTTTTGGCACAGCCCTCTTCACTTCCACAAGTCTACCGTTCAACTCATGAAATGTGTTCACCATAACTCTATCAACGGATTCCTCAGAATCAAATGTGACAAACCCAAAGCCCCTTGGTCGATTGGTTGAGCTGTCTTGCATGACGACTACATCAGTTATCCTACCAAACTTCAAAAAGTAATTCTTAAACTGTTCCTGAGTCAGATTAGCTGATAAACCCCCTACAAAGATCTTCCTAGTTCTAAAATACTCATTGTTATCACCTTTACAGCCTGTTATATCAAACCCACTATGAGGATGGTTGGGTTGGTGCTGATGCTGATGCTGATGCTGATGCTGTTGCTGTTGCTGTTGCTGTACAATATGCTTTTCCTGATTGTATTGATGTTGCTCACTTCTTGGGATGGCTTT
>JANQBM010000002.1:3524791-3545191 GCA_025594535.1 Erythroxylum domingense | reverse complement strand
AAATATAATGTCATGTAATTAAATAATCATAATAATTTAATTCACTATATTGTAATTAATTAATTAATTAATTATAAAATTTTATTAATTAATAATTTAATTAATAAATTTTTTAATTAGTTAAATTTTAATTAATAATAATGTTTTAATTAAATATATTGTAATTAATTAAGTAATAATAATAATTTAATTAATTATATTATAATTATTTTATCATTTTTAAAATATTACAAATACACTTAAAATAAATATTGATACAATTATAAAATAATTAATAAATTACATATTTCCAATCATATTATACTGTAGGAGCATTTTCGTCATAGCCACTATTTTTATGTTCTGTTCTCTGCAACCAAACACATTTCTGTCCTCGAGACGGAAACAATTATTTCTGTTCTGTCCATCACAACCAAACAGCTCACTATCTCCAATTTCTATTCTGTTCCGTCTCTAAATTTTCGTCTCGTTCCGTCTCTGCATATTGGAGATAGTAACCAAACAGACTGTAACAACCACACCATATCTTCAACCCTTTTCAACTTTAAGAAAACAGAGATGATAAAATAAAGATCGTTATCACGAAAACAATAATAATAATAATAATAATCAAAGACTTAATATGTGAAAAGTGAAATTAGGAGATTTTATCGCATAAAAGTTTTGTAATCTCTCCTCAAAAAGGAAATAAGTATTATATCTCAAGTGTACCATAATCTTATTTTTTAAGTCATTTTGAAACAAGTTTTTTGTTAGTTAAAGATAAAATTAGGTATATTGGATACTTACAGCATTGAGGTCTATCTTATAGAGGGACTCAAATTATATTAGTGACTTATTTCTAGGTTTCATTGTAATTTAATTGATTATTTTCAATTGAGTAAATTAATAGTTCAAACTGCACTCAAACTTACAACATTTTTTATTTTTATAGGAACTTTTGTACTAAAAATAATAATATCTTCAATCATAGCCCCTTTATAATGTAAACATTTAACAAAATTTTTACTAAATTGTTGTTCGTATTGTCGTCCTTGTAATCTTAGTTATAAGTTATAAATTATGTTTTATTTAGGCGAGAATTTAACACTTAATATATACGACTTAACCAAGTTGTTTTACTAGGATTAGGAAAGCAGATTTATTTGTCAGATTGTTGCTTCTTGAGTTTGATCAAAATCTGTGGACTTTAGATCCTCCCCCACGTGTGATTTATGTTCTTTATGGAAAAAGCTCTGAGCTTGGAAACTCCAAAATGCCCTAACTTTGAAACGAACGACTTAGAAACTCTTGATTCTGACATCCATTAGGCAAAGAAAATACGAACACGTAGTCGAGAGGAAGATCCTCTCGCACGTGTGAAGTTGTCCTACAGTGATGCAGTATTAGGTGATCAGATGGTGGATGAAGCAGAGACAGAGATGGCCTGGCCACATGAAGAACCCGGTGACATTGAGAACGAAGATATAACGCATATACCAGGGTCTTCTGGGGATGGCATTGAGCTCTCCCAGACTTTTAAGTTGCGTCTGGATAAGCTGTGAAAACAAGCGGTTCTTGTGAAACTAATTGGTTGACGGGTGGGCTATAAGCTGCTCTGCTCTCGCCTAAAGCTGTTGTGGAAGCCGCATGATCCCATGAAGGTGGTTGACTTGGATAATGACTTCTTCCTAGTGAACTTCATTGAAGAGGTCGATTTTATCACTGCATTAACAAATGGACCTTGGGTTATTCTTGGTCACACTTTGTTTGTCCAACGCTGGACTCCAGAATTTCGAGCATCACAAGGCAAAATCACAAGGGCAGTAGTCTGGATAAGGTTTCCTTATTTGCCTATATCCAGATATCATCCACAGATACTCACTGCATTAGGAAATTTAATCGACAAGACAATTAAAATCGATGAAACCACCACGCTTACTCAACGGGGCAAATTTGCCCAGATTGCAGTGGATATAGATCTCAGTGTTCCTCTTTGTATGTAGGTGGAGCTCGATGGGGAAACATTGTTGGTGGCCTACGAGGGTCTGCCTATATCTATTTTCAATGTGGACTTGTGGGTCACGATGCGGGGAACTGCACATCCCGAAGAAACATTCCGATAGGCACCCCATAATCCCACCATGAACCGGGCGTAGCAGATGCGGCAATGGAGGTTGGCCAAAAAAGAGAAACCAAAGAGTCGTTGACTGAAAGGACAGCTACGAGCTACGGACCTTGGATACAGGTCCAACGAAAAAATGAATGCCATCGACAAGGTACTCAACCAGCACGTGATTCACGCTACCCAAAAGATTTTCCTCGAGCGCGAGGATCTCGCTACAAGGTGCTATTAGAATTGGAAATGCAAAGAGTTTGTACTGAACAACAGAAACATTCGTCTGCAGTTGAACATTAGAAGGGACGAATCACAGGATGCATTCGGTATTTAATGTGGAGGCGGACAGGCCCACGTCTCCTGGGCTGCGGAACACATCTACCAGCTCACGACTCAAGCTAAAGTCCGAGAGGCGGGGAAACTAGAGGTCAGAAGGAAACTGGGCCTATAGCCAATCGTCTTAACAAACCGATAAAGCTCGTGATGGATCGAGTTTCCCAAATCCAGATTTTAAACAGGTCCAAAGGAAAGCATGTGGCAATCAACCTAAGTTCCCATACTGATATATTCTGAGGTAGTAATGTGACCCAGGACCTGGCTGATGCGGGGAGGGACTGCACCATAGAAGATCCGACAGCACTCGAGGACCATAGATGCTGCAACGACCTCCAACACACGCTTCCCCCCTCCAAACCACCTGACATCCTGGAAGAAGGGGCCAGGATAGCAGACAATTCAACTCAGGGTGACATGGATGAGATGGAACCACACCCTCCGGTAAGCTGCGTTGACGAAGGAAGTGAAGTCCTCCAGGAATTCCAACAGCCCTAGGTGAGTGAGCCTTCCTTCTGAGTTTTTTTATATGTTAATATTCACATGGAATAGTTAGGGGGCGGGTGAGGCCAAATTCCTCACCATTATGTGGAATTATATAAAAACTACGAGCCAAGGATGCTGGTGTTAGTGGAAACAAGAGTCAGTGGACAACGAGCTCAGGTTATTGTGGGAAAACCGGGATTTGATTTTTCATTTCGAGTTGAGGTTGAGGGTTATGCTGGGGGTATTTGGTTGCTATGGAATTCCGATTTTGAAGTATCTGTGGTGTTAGCACATCGACAATTTATTCACACTAATATTAAGTATGGGCCCTCTAGTTTTGCATTTGTTGTTATTTACGCCAGTCCGAATTTTGTTCACCAAAAACTATTAAGGCCGTATTTGCGATTGATTGGTAGTTAAGATGTTAAGCCATGATTATCGAAGGGGATTTTAACACCAAACTGTCCAGAACTGATAAAAAGGGAGGGTCTCAACATATGCAGGTAGTGAATGCATAGTTCCTGGACTGTGTGCAATGCTGTGGGCTACATGATTTGGGGTACATGGGGGCCAAGTACACATGGAAGAGGGGGAATGTCCAGGCTCGGCTGGATAGAATATTATGCTCTTCCAATAGCTGGAGAATTTCCCGTAGTTAACCAACATACATTTGCCTTTCTTTGGTTCTGACCACAAGCCTATATGGTTTGAACTTGCCAAGACTTATATGCTTGAATTGTACCAACCTGTGTTTCGATTCCAATCTACCTGGTTAGCTCATGAAGATTTTGACAATTTTGTGGATGAAAATTGTCCCCCTGAAGTGACTAATATGAGCACCGCTTTAGCCACGCTTTTTGCTAAACTCACGAGATGGAACAAGAGGGTTTTTGGTAATATATTCCATCGGAAGAAAAGTTTTTTAGCTAGGTTGGAAGGAATACAAAGGGCATTGGAAGTGGACAATTCTGACTCTTTGTTGGCATTAGAGGATAGGCTCCGCGATGAATAAACTCAAGTCCTTTATAAATAGGAGATCTACTAGAATCAAAAGGCCCGGTGCACATGGATATCCCAGGGAGACCGGATTAATAAATACTATCAGACAATAGCCATGATTAAAAGGAGGAAACTGTAAAAGGAGGAAATTGAGGATTGATAAGTTAATTCACTTAATTAATAACGAAGGCAATATGATTTCTGACCCTACACACTTGCGTAAGCTGGCCAAGAAGTATTTTGAACAATTATTTGCCTCCAACATATATATCACTTTTAGCTTTCCTAATATTGGTGCTTTTCCCACCTTACTAGACAGGGTAGTGAAGGATCTTACCGATCCAGCCCTAACGGTCGAGGTTCATAAGGCTATGTTTACTATAAACCCTAATAAAGCCCGGGGGCCAGATGACTACAACTCTTCTTTATTCCAGAAACAATGGGGCAAGGTTGGACTAGTCGTCATTAACTTCATATAACAAATATTCCGATACGAAAGATGGGAATCAAAGGTGAACAAAACTATTTTGGTTATGATTCCAAAAGTACCTTCCCCAGTCTATCTCACGCAATTCCATCCTATTAGCCTCTGTTCGGTGTTATTTAAGACTCACTCAAAAGTAATAGTAAATCGGCTGAAGCCATATCTACAGTACTTAATGGCTCCTACCCAATGCAGTTTTGTTCTAGGCAGGCACATAACAAATAACATTATCATTGCACAAAAGGCCATCCGTTCGATGAGGAGGAAGCAGGGGAGGTCTGGAATTCTGGCCATCAAAGTTGATTTAGAAAAAGCATATGACCGACTCAGGTGGGATTTTATTAAAGATATATTAAGAGACATCGGTCTTCCGGCTCAACTAATCAGCCTCATTATGAAGTGTATATCTGTGGTCTCAATGCAAATAGCTTGGAATGGCAATCTATCGGATCCATTTACTCGAGAAAGGGGTCTAAGGCAAGGAGATTTGTTATCACCTTACCTTTTCGTGTTATGTATGGAAAGATTGGGGCACCTCATATCCGGTGAAGTGTGAAACGGGATAGAGAAGCCATTTCGTATGAGCAGAAACGGGCCTCCCATCACCCAACTTTTCTTTGCAGATGATCTAGTTCAGTTTGTCGAAGCATCGTAAACTCAAGGTCACATAGTCACAAGGGAAAACCTTTTGTCGGGCTTCATGACAGAAAATCAATAAAGAGAAAATCATAATCTTTTTCTCCAAGAATGTTAGTCGGGACAAAGCTCGTATTTAGCCAGGAATTCAGTTTATATGCACCAATAATCTGGGCAAATATTTAGGAGTGTCTTTGATCCACGAACGTACCTCGAGGAAAACATACTAATATATATTGGATCAAGCCCAGCGGAAGCTAGCAAAATGGAGTGCTCGAGAGCTATCCCTACCAGGATGCATTACATTAACACAATTAGTCATATCTTCCCTGCCCATCTACACCATGCAAACGGTGAGACTACCGCGGCGTCTTTGAGACGAGTTAGAAAAGATAATGAGGCTATTTAGGACACCAAGAATGGCAAGAGGAAACTGAACCTTGTGAAGTGGGAGACAGTCTGTAGGTCTAAACATGTAGAGGGCCTGGGCATTAAAAAAATCTGCCCTTCCAATGATGCACTCCCTACTAAGTTGGGCTGGATAGTGATTACTAAACCAAACGATTTATGGGTCCAACTACTACGTGCCAAGTATCATATCGAAGACCACTATGTACCTCAAATCGTAGAGCGGAAAGGTATAAAATGGCATCTCGGTAATGGCCAAAGGGTTAATTTTTGGTTAGATGCCTGGGCAGGTGATTGGGGACCATTAGTATTAGTCTCGATCACTCAACCCCCAGACCACCTATTGTTTGATACAGTTAAGGATATGGTACAAGCGAATGGCACCTAGTGTTGGACCAAATTTCAACAATACCTTCTGTCCGCTGTATGCATGACGATTGCGGTAATTACGCCACCCAAAGAGGGGTTGGGCGAGGACCAAATAGTATGGGGCCCAGAACGGAACGGAAAGTTCATGGTAGCTTCAACCTATAATATCATTGAAGACAATACAGTGGAAGAAGGCAGCCGAATTTGGAAATTGATGTGGAAATGGCCAGGCCCCCAGCGGATCCATTCCTTTCTTTGGCTCCTGGCTAGAAGAAAACTGTTAACAAATCAACAGCGCATGGCCCGTCATATTACAATGAATCCCAACTGTCAGTTCTGTCACTATGAAGAGACTCTCCTGCATGCCGTGAGGGATTACAGAAGGGCGAAATCCCTTTGGCACCAATTCCCGTATGAGTTTGTCGATAATTCTTTTCTTCAACAAGATATCAAGACGTAGTTGTTTGTCAATCTTAGTAACCTTAAGCAAGTGCAGGGTTTTGCATGGACTCTTATATTCGGAGTCTCATGCTGGCTCTTATGGCAGTGGAGAAACAAGAGTATATTCAAGGATGATTATAGTTGGCCCACTTTTGGCGCCAAAGTCGTCATTGAACATGTTGAGTGGATAGAAAAAGCCAGGGTTGTGGCAGGCTGAGCGTTTCCGACAATGGGGGTGCCATTGGGTACACCACTACGGTGGACAAAACCGTTAGAAGGCTGGGTAAAAGTCAACACAGATGGGCTGTGAAGCAAGGATCAGGAATTGCTATTGCTGGCGGCCTGCTCAGGAACAGTACAGGTAATTGACGTGGCAGTTTCTTACAGAATATTGGCGTGTGCTCACCATTGAATGCAGAACTCTAGGGGGCTTTGATTGGTCTCTTATTAGCGTGGGACATCGGATATCGACATGTGATGCTAGAAATGGATTCTTTGGAGGTTATCAATATCCTCTCCTCACTCGAGTCGATGCAGGTTGATGGTACTCCTTTGATCAGGGGCATTCGAGAACTTCAGGATTGGGATTGGTACCTTCAATTTCAGCATGTCCATAGGGAAGAGAATAGGTGTGCGAACAAAATGGCACACTTGGCTTTGTTCATAGCCCCTGGCACTCATGTTCTTCATGACACCCCTCTACAATGTATGGAGTTAGTCCACCAGGATATACATGGAGTTTTGTGTTATAGAAGCTTACGTTAGTTTGTAATAATTTTGTGTTATAGAAATTTACGTTAGGGTCTGTTTGGTTAGAAAGTTTGGAATGGAACGGAACGTAACGTAACACACTTCCATCGTTTGGTTGAGAGTTTCATAATAGAATGGAATGGAATGAGATGAAAGTGGAAGGTTTCATGTTACGTTTCATTCCATTATAAACAGTGATGAAACCTCCGATTTGGGAAGTTTAGGATGGAACATAAACTAATAAATACATATTACCTAATATACCTCAATAATTTTTCTTAATACCAATTATTTCTTCTTACCCTAACCCCTTATATATAATAAATAATATTTTTATATTATTTCTCCTGACCATAATAATAATATTTTTATATTATTAATAAAAATTATATATATATTTTTATCTAAATAAAATATAAATAAATAATTTTTAAATATAAACCACATATAATTGAATAAAATTTATTAAATAATTAATAATAATATTTTTATAATTAATAATAAAATAATAAAAACTTTTATTATTTTAAAATAGAAAATATATACAAATTTATTTATCACGGTTTTGCGTGATTTTTAATTGGACATAATTTCTGTTTTAAAACCACAGCGTTAAATCTTTTATAACAATCATTTTAATATCGTAAATATTATAATCATTTATTATACATTATATTACATTTCATCATTCTTTCAAATAATATTTTACTACTTTACATTATGAAATCTCCATCTCTCCCAAAATAATTTTTTACTATATTATATTATATTTTATTATAAATTGTTCCATTTTATTTTGTTTTGTTATATTAATTAACATCCAACCAAATAAACTCCTATTTTATATGCTTTTTTCCTTTCTATTCTAAAAAAAAAAAGGTGTGGACTTTGGACAAGACACACACAAAGTAGAGGACTTCCTATGCATGCGGTTTTCTGTTCACTTTTGTGCCTTAAAACCCCCTTACGGCTCGCTTCACGAGTTCTCTTATAAGGCTCTGCCACTGTATCTCCCATTGTCTCTGCAATTATTTTATCTTTACGAAGGGCATCAACTTCCTCAGAGAAAAAACAATCTGATATTCAGACTTAAAAACCATGTCGCACCCATCTTAAAATGATGCTTGCCTCTTCAGCACTACCACTCATGCATCAGTCCTTTTCTTCAATCCACTAATGTTTCACCATCTCTTCGCTTTAGAGGTTTTATAGTTGGTTTCCACATGGATTTTGGGGTGGTGGGTTTAGAAGGGTTGGTGGGTTCGGACATAAGCACTGGCGGAGTTGCAACTCTTACTAGGTCAGATCCTGATACCAAGCTGAAGTGGCACGGATCTGGGTTTCTCAAGCAAGACAGATCTGACACAACTGAAGATGATTGGAGGAGCTCTAAACAGGCCAAAACTGAGTCAATGCTTCATCTTCAGAGAAACATGTCGCTGAAATCTAATAGTACTCTATTCGCTGATGGACAGCGACCTGAACAAATGCTAAGCTTCTCATGCTCCAAATCGGAAGCTGAGAAGACATCTCAGCATGCCGCATTTCCTTACTTTCACATTACTTCTGCTTACGGTAGAAATACAGGTACTATTAAGCACATCGACTGTTGGGGAATGGTATGTCTATCAATCATTATTTGAAATGATTTTAAGTTGTGCCATGGTTTATTGGTTCCCTGTGGGGAAACAACGGCCTGAAGAGGGGTTTCCAGGACGCTTTTAGACTATTCTCGGACATGATTTTAGCTTTTGGTCAGTGTTCTTTTGTGGGTCTCCTCTTCCTAACAATTTTAGGCGGCGCTCTGTGAACAACACGTTCTAGGATTATAGACAAGATGTTATTGCTTGTTTGGATTTTGATTATGGGGAATGGTGGAAGTCCAAATCTAGGAGTGGTCTTAGTTAGAAAGTCTTGTCAATAACAAGGAGAAAAAAAAGTTTCATTTTCTCTCAACAAGTCTCTCCTCCTGTTTTGAGATGACTAGCTTCTGTTACTAATCAAGCGTAGGATTTTCATTGACCAAACAAGAAAGATCTTTGAAGCCAAAATTTGAAGAAACAGCACAAATCCTTTACTGGGTTACCTACCCTATATGGAAGATAAACAAGTTGTCACTATTGCTTTCTCCTCGAAACATTGTAGGGAAGTTTTTTTATGGGCGTTTAACGACTTCCTTTTTATATTTCAATTTATCCGTTTCCTTCTCGGAGAAAATCTTTTATTACAGTTTGTACAAATATGTGAAATATCTGTTTCTTTGTTTCTGCAATTTCACTTTTTCTCTTGCTTTTTATCCTCTCTTAGGATACAACAGTGGAAGCTTTAGTAGCGCTGGAAGTATGCACGGGGTTTTTTCAGATGCAAAAGGGCCATTTACTCAGTCACAGTGGATGGAACTTGAACGTCAGGCCTTGATCTACAAATACTTAACTTCAAATGTGCCTGTACCTTCCCATCTGCTTGTTCCTATAAGGAAAGCTGTTGATTCTGCAGGATTCAACAGCTTTCCGGGAGGATTTCTTAGACCCAGTACTTGTAAGAAGTTTTCTGTGTACAATATTTTCTTGATTTTGTTCTAGTTCAAATTTCTCCTGAGACCTGATGCATCTATATGTGATTCATACCCTTTTCCTTTTATGTATTCTACCGTCTTATGCAGACTTGCATTATACAAACGCCAATCTTTATGTGACTTGGAATGATTAGGCAGATGCATAAAGATTGATACTTTGGCTATGCGTAATAAATGGTTTACCATACTTATGTGTGACTTGGAATGGCAGTGCAATGGGGTAGCTTCCAATTGGGATTCTCGAGCAACACCGATCCAGAGCCAGGACGGTGTCGTAGAACAGATGGAAAGAAATGGCGGTGCTCGAGAGACGCTGTTGCTGACCAAAAGTACTGCGAGCGGCATATGAACAGAGGCCGCCATCGTTCAAGAAAGCCTGTGGAAGGTCAAACTGGCCATTCAGACGCTACCACCACCACCACAACCACCTCCTCCGGTGCAAAGTCGATAGTTACGGCTTCGCCCCCATCTGCAGTGGTGGTTGGTCACCGAAGCAGCAGCGGCGGCACAACAAATAGCGTCACCGTTGCACAGCATCAGTTGCAGACTACTAGTTCGTCTAATCTTTTTTCTGCTAATCCCTTCGGAAGGTAAATGGAATAGGAATTCAGAAGTCAAAACTACTTATGTAGCATTTTATGTTGGTTTGTGATAGATATTTATTTGTTTTTCTTCAATATTCTTGGGCAGAGAACTTTATGATAGATGCTTACTTTTCCATTAACTTGTTTTTTTTCTAATATCAGGAAAATCATTACTGAGGAGTTCGGACTTGGCACCTTTGATTCCTTCAACAATCAACATAAGAGCTCCTTCCTGACGAATGGTAGAAACTATGGAGCTTCCCAGAACCTGAGTGACCAGGAAACTGCTTCACAACGTTCTCTTCGACAATTCATGAATGATTGGCCGAAAAACCAGTCTGATCGCTCAATTGGTTCTTGGCCCGAACTTGATATTCAATCCAATAGAACTCAGTTGTCGATTTCACTTCCCATGGCTTCGTCAGACTATATGTTTTCAACTTCCTCATCGAACAGTGAGAAAACTACCCTCTCTGGTCTAAGGTCATCTTGCGAACTGGATCCAATACAAATGGGACTTGGAGTTGGTACTGTACTAAACGAACCAAACCAAAGACAAGCAAGTTGGATTCCCATCGCATGGGAGACTTCAATGGGAGGTCCCCTCGGCGAGGTTTTGCATACTACTAATAATGGTTCAGCAGAGTGCAAGAGTTCGTCAGCACTCAATCTCATGTTGGAGGGATGGGACAGTAGTCCTAGGTTAAATTCTTCGCCAACTGGTGTCTTACAGAAGGCATCATTTGGTTCACTGTCAAACAGTAGTATAGGACACAGCCCTGGAGCAGATAACAGGAACAGTGAAGGTGCTAGTTCGTGCGATGAGCTCGACAAGGCTCAAGTGCACTTGCCTGTCCTGTAACTTTTTAACCTTTTGAAATGTGTCATGAAAGGAGAAGAAGAGGTGATAAATGAGTTGTATGATAAGCTCAGCAATTTCCTTAAGAGATTTTGTTGAGACGTTTCAATTTGTATTTCCAGGTTTATATATAGTATTATGTAACTCCCCTGTTTGTGGATTGTATGCAATATGGAAGAATGAATATAACCAACAGCAAGGCAGATGATTTTCGAACTCGTCTTCTGGAAATTATGGGTTGGAAGTAACGTAACTAAAACTTGTTCATTGTTTGACTTGACATGGTTTTACCTATGCATAACGATTTGCATGAGGAGTAAAGTCCAGTTCTTTTCTTGAATATAAGCGCAAGTAACTAACCTGACTATAAATTGGAGTACAAAGTATAAACCACTTTTGAAGAAATCCCATTAGAGGAAAAAAAACTAAATAATACAGAGAATATGGAGGTGTGCGTAACCCAAAATCCATAGAAGTGCTGCTTCCATCAGATTAGGGCTTTAAACACCACCAAGTAAATTTAGGAGTTGAACTAATGCAATGCAATTACAGGCTAATTGCTTGCCTCGTCAATCAAAAACAACTCCTGAAAAATGTTCTCACATTGACATCAAGACCACCGTGCCAGTAATCTCAAGCCAAGCAATTTCAAAGCTAAATGAAGAGAAGAAAGTAAAAACAAGAACAAACAACAAAACCATGAGATTTTCCAAGAGGATGGTGCTCATATTCTATGGGTGTATAAGAGTCTGTCATGCCATGGCGATAGCAATCAGAACGAGGAATTTTCTTATAATCATCGCAGCCAACCCTCTGTTTAGAGTACCAACGTACCCAAATATCATTTCTTGGTTAGATCACCCATCCCATAATCCATCAATATAAATGTATGCATAAATACATATATTTTATAGACACAAGGACGGAACAGAACCGATCGAAGAGCAATAGAATAGCAAAGAGACGATCTTTTTCAACCTTGTGTATGGCGGCGAATCTTCTGTGGAGTTCCAGCCTACGTTGGGCGCTTAAATACACTAAAAGAGAGATCCTCTCCTTATCAAAACCCTAACCCCAATTTTCGCGATCACGAATCTATGGAACTCCAAGAAGGAAACGCCGCCGTCTTGGGTTAGACTAGTGACCGTAGTTCTAATCGAGCCCATTTTAAGATGCATTATTGAATGGATCAGACGCTTCATGGATCCAACTTAACCAAACCAACAAACAACAGTATCACTCTATTGCAGAGGAATCTTATCCTCGTTATCAGTTTGTCTGAATTTAATTTTATAATTTAGTTTATTAAATAAACAACTTATGGCATTAGGATTTTATCAAAAAGGTTTATTAGAATAATACATTTATTTCAATTTCATCTTTCTTAATTCATGTTTGAATTAGATATTAAATAATTAAAATTATGAAAAATATGTTGATAACATCTTTTAAAATTTTATATTAATAAAATTTCATTTTTACGTACTGAATAAATTATTAAATATAATATATAATTTATTAAATAACTTTATTCTTGAATAATTATATTTTTTCAAATTGAAGTGCATTATAATTTGGTTATCTTCTTTAAAAAGAATTATTAAAAAAAAGAATTTACATATTTGTTTGTTTCACTTGAGATTGAATCGAAGGGCATCTTGGGCCAAGCCCCAAACGGGTGGGTAATAAAATCCGATCCGGACCTCTACCATAAAAAGCATTTAATTCAACAGCTACGACCTGTTCGGTGTTCTCTCCTAATATTCATATACAAACAAGGGAACATCAATACTGTTTGGTTAATTTTCCCCCAAAGACAGAGAGGTTAAAAAAAAAAAGAACACCTGTTTGCTTCTTAAACCCTAAATATCGAGAACCGGCTCTGAGACATCTTAGCTATTTCCTCTCGAAACTGTTTACTCAACTCGGTTACTTCTCTGCCCTTATTGTAAGTAAAACTGTACCTTCAATTCGTTCCTCTTCTATTGATTTTGGTGCCTCTAGGTAAATTACAAGCTAGAATTGGAAAAATCGATTGAACAGTTTAAATTTAATTTTCTGAATCTGTAAGAGCTTGTTTGCTTGTTTCTCGCTGCGAATAATTTCCACATTCTTAAAAAAATCCTTTCCAGTTTGTCTCAATATTTTTGAATATATGTTTTTGATTTGTGAACAATCTTGAATTAGCGACCAGTACTTGAATTTGTGAAATGAACACGTGCTTTTCAACGGGCATTCGATAGATTGGCGCTTAATTTCCTCTATGTCTAGCTTCGTTGTGAACGAGTTTCTCTCCTTTCCGGCTGGATAGTGGCTATTTCAGCCATTTACAACTTATATAGTATGCTTTGATGGGTTGGCTATGTGTATTGTTAACATTTGTCTATCTTGGAAACTGTTTAATGGGATGAATATAATTTGTAATTGGAGCATTTATGTGCTTGCAACCAACAGGCCGCTAAGGTTTTGCGGACAAGTGCCGTGTTGCTGAGTTTCGGTTAGAAGTGTTACTAGTTTCTATGAGAAGTTATTGGTAGTGCTGTGCTAATCCTTGTAGCTGTCAGAAGCTTTACTAATGTGCTGGAATGGCCAATAATTCTCAATCATCTGGTGGACAGGTAGAACCCTGATCTGATTTGAATCCTAGTCTAACAAATTAAATCTATTCGAGATCCAATTGGCTATGGTTTACTTTGCTGCCGTGTTAACATAGTTACTCCCAGCAGAAAATTTTCTTCTTTTTAGACTTCTTATCTCTCTTCATTCCTACTGGCCAAGGTCGTTCTTTTTTGTGTAGTTATTGATATTATGCCTGTTAAATGTTCTGCAAGGAAATAATGCTTAATTTTTCCTATTAATTCTCCTCTCTCTCTAGCCACCTTGGCCACCTGCAGTTGGATCCTTGGGTCCCCCAAGTTTTGCTTCACCCTTACCTATGCAAGTAATTTCTTCTACTGTCGTGACTTCTTTTGTTTGGAACTTGTTCACAATCTTGTCTTTACTACTTTATACATGACCTTGCAGTTTCGGCCAATGGTTCCAACACAGCAGGGACAGCCATTCATTCCCACAGGTTCTCAGCAGTTTCGGCCTGGTGGACAACCCATTCCTACTTCTAATGTTGGGATGCAGTCTGGTCAAAATCAACAGTTGCAATTCTCTCAACCAATGCAGCATCTACCACCATGGTCAAGTCAGCCTGGTGTCACTACATCTTCATCTCAGGCTATGCCTATGCCGTATGGTCAACCAAATAGACCTCTTACATCTGGCTCACCACAGTCACAGCCAACGGCTCCTCATATGGGAGCATCTGGAATTCCTCACTCTTCCGCTTATGCTGTAAGATATTACTTGCGAATTCTTTCTCAAATTGTCTTGCTGATTTAATTAACTACTTTTTGCATTACTTACATTTTTTGTTTCAGTATGTACCATCCAATTTTGCGCAGCCGCAAAACAGTGCCAATACATTTTCACAATTCCAGCCTATGTCACAATCGCATGCCCCTGTTGTACCTGTAGGGGGACAAACTTGGCTGTCATCTGGAGGTCACAGTTCATCATCGGCTGTGCCTGTTCAACCTGGTGGACAGCAGCCTCCTCTATCTTTTTCAGATTCAGTGAGTGTTCATTCATCTTCTTTTCTTCTAAGTGGAGGGTGTATGTTTTCCATGGTTCAATGTCAATATACTTTGTATTTGTTTGGAGTGGTGTTGAAGATGCTTGGAAAATTTCCTCTAAAAAATTAATTGTTATCTTAATTGTTTTTAGTGAAGAACTGTCCATCATTAGTTTGCTATCTGCATATTTAAATTTGTTGGATAGAAAGTGATCAAGCCCTTTCACTCAGGCATATGCAATGTGCTTATTGAAATAGCATGAGGTGTATTCTTGAGCTTTTCAGGAAGTTAATTTGTAAGTTGTCCATATGTTGTTGCTTTGTGAAGTGAAACCATTCTGTCAGTATGTTTAGAGTGCTTTATGCTCCTTTTTAATTGTTTCTTTTATTTTTTCTGTCTACCACAGGCTGTTATAATTTGCTTTTCTCGAGCAATTAATTTTCTCTAATGGCAAATGCAGTTACATATATTCATCAACAATGGCTTAGATTTTCTTCAGGGGCAATTATTTTTGCTTCTGCTTCTCTATTAATCATTTTCTTTGCTATTTTTACCTCTGATCATCTAGTTATGTATTTAAACTCTTATTCCTTTTGCGACTACAGACAGCAAACATTCCAAATCTATCTCAGCAATCTTCATCTGACTGGCAAGAGCATACAGCTGCCGATGGGAGGAGGTATGCATTTGTTGGAGGTGTCATCATCTGTTTTTAAGATCTTTATCCTATTATATTATCCTTTTTGTTCAGTAGTTGTTCTTTTCATGTTAATCTTCCACTTGTGGTTATACGAATATCATCGAAAACATTCATGTTCTGTGTGTTGCAATACCTGACATCTTTTGTATAAATTGTTTTGCTAGATATTATTACAACAAGAAAACAAACCAGTCTAGTTGGGAGAAGCCCTTTGAATTGATGACACCAATTGAGGTTAGCCATTATCCATGAGTTCATTCTTCTCAAAGTCTACATGCTGCCCCTGCTAATTGCCTTACGTGCTCTTTTGACATATCTTGTTATTTGTTCAGAACAATGTTCCCTTTTTGTGGTTGTAATAATATAGTCATTCCTTAATTGATCGACACTGTTTTATTTGAGTTCTACTTTTCTTTGCATGTTTGTTTTACTGGTCTGTAGCTGTCATGGCAAGTGTGGAGAAATTTAACGACTGGTCTATATGCTCATTGTGAAGGCGGGCTTTCACTTTCTCGAGGCAGGCAATATTTTGTTATTTCCTTTTTCTTTGTCATGTTGGGAAAGCTTTTATGTGGCTTTGGCTTATTGACATGTTTAACCAACATGAATAACAACTGCCTTATTTTTCTCATTATTTCCTAATGAAGTTTTAGATGAGAATGGAATGTGGTTGCTTATGATTGATATAGATTAGTATCAAAGAGATTACATATCTTGAATGATGTATATCTTAGTATCATGTCTAATTCCATTTGTCGTTTACTCCCAAGTTACTATGTGTCAGTTTCTTTGTGGAGCATTGTGTTTACTTGTCTTGCTGCTATCCTACTCTGTCCATCCGGATTTTCCTGGTGTTCAACTTTAATCAACTCATTGGTGTTTCAGTTTCCTGTTTGATTATTGTTTAGGCTTGTTATCCAGGAACTTGTTTAAAAATACTGTAATGAAAGGAACATAGGAGTTTGTCGCTAGGTATTCGACCAAATAAAATCGTCCCGTTCCTATAGAACCTATCACTAAAATACCCTTGGAGGATTCTATTCAAGAAATAGCTTTGCATGCTTCGGTTCTTTTGCCTGACCTCTTTGATGGTTATTGATCACCAGAAGAGGGCTGCTTGTGTTTCATTCACCCTTTTCCGTTTGTAACTGTTCCTTAACAGAATCAAGCTTTGTTTCCCGGCATCGTCGTTTGCATTTTTCATGTTGAGGCCCTTTGGTGGTTAACCCTTTTTTTTGTGTGGCTGAACAAAGGTTATCTGGCATATACTTTATGAGATTTATGTGTTGCAACTATTTTCAAGTAGTTTGTATTTTAACCTTACATGTTCACATTATTTTTCTGCTCTATTTGTATCACATTTGAAATGTTTGGGCCAGTTATGGCTTGTAGTGGATATGCTCCAAAGTAGGTTCAAAATGAATCAAATAATTGGCAACCATTGCTAATTTGCAGTACATTTTAAGCTATTTTGAGGTAGCAGAATTCATCATTCTTTTATCTGAGATATATTTCCATTACTTTTTTAGCACACATACAGCTGTTATATTTATAATTCGTATTCTTGACATTTCACTCTCTCCTAATATATCTATGTGATTTTGCCTGTGGGATTGTCACACATCTTGAATAAACAAATTTATCTTGTTTCTTTCCAGTTATATTGGAATTTTAGGTAAATATGCTAACAGTGTATTCTTTGTTATTTCTCTTACTATTAAGATTCTTTACTTGACAATTAATGTTATTTTGGCAGAGAGCTGATGCATCTACTGTCTGGAAGGAATTCACAACTCCAGAGGGGAAGAAGTGTGTTTACTTCTCTATTAATCAACTTTTATGATAAATATTTTATCAGGATGGGTTTTGAATCTTTTGTTTTTACAGAAATGTAGCTTAATTGTGGATGCCTTATGCAGGTATTACTATAACAAGGTTACAAAGCAATCTAAATGGTCGATGCCTGACGAACTCAAGGTATAAAAGTGTTATCTAATAGTTTCGTCTTCTGTCCTGCTGCATTCTGATTTAAACTCTTCATTGCTTGTTTCCAGTTAGCTCGTGAGCAAGCTCAACAAACAGTTATTCAGGCAAATCAAGCAGTGACAAATGTTACTTCTCAAGTCCCACCAACTGCTGCTGCCACCATGGAGGATGCTTCTAACGCAAATGTTTCAGTTGCCTCTGGTTCATCTGCGCCATTGGCTGGAGTAGCTTCAAATTCAGTTTCATTGACACCTGTGGTACCTGTTGCTGATTCTTCCTCTATGGTATTTACAGAATCAGCAAATATTGCTGTTACAAGTTCTATACCAACAAGCACTGCTAGCGTCCAACCGCCTGCTGCCTCGACAGCTTTGCCAACCTCTGTTTCAGGGAATACTGTGGTTCCTAGTCCTTCATCCAATGCTCAGGCAACATCATTGTATGAATACTTGTCATTTTTATATTCTGAAGATGTCTGCAGTTTGGTTGTCCTGTCTTTTGATTGTTGCCTTGCATTTCTTGAAAAATTTGCAGGAGTGGCTTTGACAATATAGCAATCCATGGCGGTGGAAGTTCTGGGGACGGATCATTCAATCAGGATCTTGAGGTTTTAACTTGACGTTCTGACTTAAAGTTGTTAATTGGGGATGAATATTTGCTCAAATTAAATGAACATAAATGCTATTTCGTACTGTGGAGAATAAGGAAGAGATATGTGTATCTTGGTTTGATCATCCACAGTTGCATATACCTACAAGCTAATGCTCTTCTTTCAAAAGTCTGTATGCTTGTGAGAGAAAGGATCAATTTTAATTTGATGTGTTGAATGTGTTGCTTGCAGGAAGCAAGAAAAGGAACTGTTGATGCAGGCATAACTAATTTGGCCTCGTTGGAGGAGAAGACCTCAGATGATGAACCTTTAGTATTTGCCAATAAACAGGTATTATAGAATCAATTTCCAACCAACATTCATCCTGACCCATAAAAAGAGTGGTGCCATAATTTTTTTCCATGCTGGAAAACTATGGTCACTGCTGTCCATAAATGTCATTTTTATTGTCTGTGTTTGTTTCTTAATTATGCTATTCATACCTTCAGGAGGCAAAAAACGCATTCAGAGCTCTTCTTGAATCTGTAAATGTTCAGTCTGATTGGACTTGGGAACAGGTAACGTGATTTCTTTTTGTTCTTGCCATTTATGTCCTCATTGAATGACTATTTATTGATGTTACAATCTTATATTAGACAATGAAAGAGATCATTAATGACAAACGATTTGGTGCACTGAAAACACCTGGAGAACGGAAGCAAGCATTTAATGCGGTAAACATATTTCAAGGAATTTGTTGTGTGGTCATTTAATTTAGTGCTCAGGTATTGATTTAAATTTCTTCATCTCTGGTGTTTAAGTACTTGGGTCATAGGAAAAAGATAGAGGCTGAGGAGAGGAGAATGAGGCAGAAAAAAGCTAGAGAGGAATTCACAAAGATGTTAGAAGTACGTTAATGCAGCTGAGGCTCTTCCTTTTTTCTTTCTTTGATATATATTTCTCGTTGTGACAATGCTTTCCATACTTTGATCTTGTTTCAGGAGTCCACAGAACTTACTTCATCAATGAAATGGAGGTTCAAGTCTCTCAGCATTATTTTTTGGAGTTTTTTTCTTTGGTTTTATGTGCAGTACTTATGGCTCTACATATGGAGATTTCAGTATCTTAACTCTGCATTATTTGCTATCAGTAAAGCTGTCAGTTTGTTCGAGAATGATGAACGGTTTAAGGCTGTTGAGAAAGCCAGAGACAGGGAGGATCTTTTTGACAGCTATGTTGTGGAGCTGGAGAGAAAGGTAAAGGAAAGGCAGTGTATTTATTTCTGTTTTATTATTTATGAATACAAACTTCATGCATTGGTATAGAATGATTACTTTTGATTTTATGAGTAAGATGATGTGATGGTCTGTCTTATCATGCTGTTACTTATGCCTACACATAATACAGGAAAAGGAAAAGGCTGCAGAGGAGCACAAGCAACATCTGGCAGAATATAGAAAATTTCTTGAGTCGTGCGACTTCATTAAGGTATTAATGAGATATTCACGGTTTTGATTTTGATTTCTGAAGTGTCTCATGGTCTGCTTTTCAATCACAGGTGAATAGCCAGTGGCGCAAAGTTCAAGATCGCTTGGAGGATGATGAAAGGTGCTTGCGCCTCGAAAAACTTGACCGCTTACTTGTTTACCAGGTATAGTAAACCCCTTGTAAGTTTTATAGCACTTTTTTTGTTTGAACAGGAACTAACGGTGACGCTAGTGGTGCAGGACTATATCCGTGACTTGGAGAGGGAAGAGGAGGAACAAAAGAAGATACACAAGGTAGAATCTGTGTGCAAACTCTTGTATTTCAGTGTAATTTTGTTCTAATGATTTTTATTACCGGATAACAGGAAAAGCTGAGAAGAATTGAGCGGATAAACCGTGATGCATTTTGCAAAATGATGGAAGAACACATAGCTGCTGGTGCACTGACAGCTAAAACTCGCTGGCGGGAGTATTGTTTGAAGGTCATTTCTTGATTATTGTTAAGACAAATATAAATAACTGTTGCTTGGTAAATAAATATGAGGAGTAATGGACTGTTTGAAACCTATATTTGGTTTTTGTTTGATTAGATAAAGCACTCGGACGAATACCATGCTGTTGCTACAAACACCTCTGGTTCAACACCAAAAGGTTTGTATGAGGGTGCTGCTGAAGAATTAGAGAAGCAGGTACCTGTCTCACAGTTGATTCGTAATTTATGTTAGTTTTCTTGGACCTATCACACCAGATTCTGCTTGCAAGTTGTGGATCAGTGAAGAGGCAAAAGGCATAAAGATTTTCTAACCTTTATACAGTTGTCACTAGTTTCCCATGATTGTGGTTACTGTTTTTGTACCAATTATCTGGGTAGTGTTAGTGGTGAAAATTTGGTGCATCTTGTGTGCTGTATTTAATTAGAAACTGAACAAAATTCCGGATTCCACCATCTCAATTTTGCATGGATGTGATGTTAAGGACACTACTCAATTGTTT
>JANQBM010000002.1:3422612-3463071 GCA_025594535.1 Erythroxylum domingense | reverse complement strand
TATGTTGCAATCTTAGGGTTAATTAATTGTGTTGATTAATCATGAGATTAATCTGTAATTTCGAATTAAATTGCTTTCATGCAAATGTTATTTTTTAGTTTAACAAATTTTAAAAATTAATTCTTAAAATTATTTAATTGTTTTAAAATTTACTTATACTTTTATTTTTTAAAAATAGCGACGAAATATATATTACATAAACAATATACACCTATATATGGTGATTTTGTTTGAAGTAGTTAATTCGAATTTTTAGATATTTCTTTTGTTATTATGTTAGTATCAACATATTCTTTTAGTATGGTGGTTTTGTTGGAAGTAGTTAACTCGAATTTTTTGGAATTTTTTTTGTTAATCTATTAGCATCAAATAAGGCGGATGATTTTTGCCGTTGTATTTCCTAATTTCTAGGTAGAATGTTGAGAGTTTTTGCTCATACTTTCTTTTCTAGCACGTTTCTATTTGGTTGTAAAACTTATTTAATAGGCTCTTCTTCAGCTTCAATGATACAAACAATTAGCAACATTGTATCTCTCCTTTCATCATTGTTCTTTAATTTTCTCCAACAATGTTGGTATCAGAGTCAATTTTTTTCTTACTAGGAACTTGATTTTTTTTCCTCGAACATGGTAGCAAACTCAAATGCAATTAGTTTGTTTGCACCACAAATTCCAATCATCAAGGGAGATTTATATGAGTATTGGAACATAAAAATGAAAACATTCTTCATTCTAGTTATACGGAGAATGGTTGTGTATAAATAAGTGAAGACAACGAGACAAGATAGAATAGCTGCGGCAACTACTAACAATCAAGCATGTTCTATCCTAAAAACAGAATTTCAAGGACCAACAAAGGTAATTATTGTTAAGCTTCAATCCTTTCAACGTGAATTTGAAATTTTTAGCATGAAAGGCAATGAGTCTGTATAAGAGTATTTGGCACGTATCTCTGTTATTGTGAGCTAGATGATATCTTGTGAAGAAAAAATTACTGATGAAACAATAGTTGCCAAGGTTTTAAGAAGCTTAACGTCTAAGTTTGATCATGTAGTAGCTGCAATCGAGGAGTTTGAAGATCTATCTATGTTTTGTTTGATGAATTAATGGATTCATTGCAAGCACATGAGATCAAGATTAATAGGACAACAGTGAAGGAAGAAGAAAAGCCTTTCAAACCAAAGGAGAAGCAGAATCTTCCAATCAACGAGGAAGAGGTAGAGGTCGTGGTGGATTCTGAGGAGAGAGGTCGTAACAGCTTAATCTACTTGTTTTTTTGCAAAAAATTTTGGCATATAGAGAAGTTTTGTTGGTCCAAGCTAGAACAAGAAGCCAACTACGTAGAAGAAGAAGAGGAATAAGATGATTACTTGTTCATGGTTCACACTTCTAAAGAGAGGTTGATAAATGATGTCTGGTATCTTGACAGTAGGTTCTTGCATCATACGACCGGAGATAGATTCAAGTTTAAGGAGTTAGACAAGTTAATCAAAACTCAGGTGCGGTTGGAAGATGACAAGCAACTTTAGATAGAAGGTCTTGGGACAGCCATGGTAAGGGTAAGTAACCAAGCAAAGTTCATTAAAGATGTGCATTATGCTCCTTGTCTAGATCACAATCTGATAAGTGTGGGTCATCTAGTTGAATGTGGATACTCTATGATATTTAATGGATCATGATGTGTGATAAAGAATAGGAAATCTAGAAAAGTGCTTGCTCATGCTAATATGTTTCCAAATAGAATGTTTCCTTTGTATTTTTATATGAACATAGAGGTGGCTTTGGTTAATGTGGAGTTAGATGGCAGTAAGGTATGGTCACTTGAATAACAAGGATTTACAAATTTTGAAAATAAGCAGATGGTCAGCGGTCTCCCCTCATTCTCTACATAAAAAAAGCCATGTGAAGGGTAAGTGCTTTGAAAACAAGCAAAGAAGGTTTTTCCAGTTGGAAAAGCTAGGAGAGCAATTGAAAAGTTTTGGAACTAGTTCATGCTGATTTATGCAGTCCCATAAAGAGTGAGTCTCTCTCAAGAAGTAAGTACTTCTTGTTGTTTACTGATGATTAAAACTGAATGAGTTGGGTGTATTTTCTAACATTGAAATCATAAAATTTTGAGAATTTAAAAAAAAATTGAAGCTATGGAAAAAAAGCAAAGCAGAAAAAACCTGAAGGCTTTATACACAGATCGTGGTGGAGAATTCCTCTCAAAGGAGTTCTTAACGTTTTGTGAGGAGCAAGGCATCAAAAGGGAATTGACAGCACCTTATACTACGGAGCAAAATGGAGTAACTGAGCAGAAGAACCAGATAGTAGTTGAAATGGCTTGTGTAATGATGAAATCTAAAGGGTTTCCTAATAGTTTTTGGACAAAAGGTGTGGCAAGGACTGTGTATTTTCTAAATATCTCACCCACAAAAACTGTGTGGAATTAAAGCTTGTAATGGTAATAAGTCATCGGTAAGCCATTTAAGTGTCTTTGCCTCCGTATGTTATGCTTTGAGAACATGAGATAAGTATAAGCTAGAAAATAAATCACAAAAATTTGTATTTGTGGGTTATTGTACTAACTCTAAAGCTTACCACGTTTATGACCCTATAAAGAAATGCGTAGCCATTAGTAGAGATGTAATGTTTGATGAGCAGGTAGCCTGGAAGTAAGAAAGCAAAGATAAGAATCAAAAGACATCAATTGAAGAAGAGAAAGGAGAAGTTGAAATTGAAAAAAAGGAAACAACTCCGCTCAATTCACATACTCGACACTAGTAAAAACAAGTCCATCGTCAAGCTTAACCTCTTCATCCCAAGAGTATCCTCCAAATGAATCAATGGAGTCAGCTTAGTTACGCAAAAGCGAGCGTGGCAGAAGTCCTCAACGTCTATTTGAAATTGAGGGAGAGGTTACATCACCATTGGTTCTATTTGTTGGGGATCTTATCACAGTGGAAGAAGCTATGGGAAAGTAGGAATGGAGAGATGCAATGGAAGATAAATTGATGTCCATACAAGACCAGTAAGACGTGGGAGCTAACTGATCTTCTCAAAGGTAAAAATTACATTAGATTAAAGTGTATTTTTAATCAGAGTTCTTACATAATGGCAGTATTCAAAAGCATAAAGAATGATTAGTAGCAAGGGGATATGCTCAACAACAGGGGGTCGACTATAAAAAAAACCTTCTCACTGGTAGCTTGATTTGAAACAGTTTGACTTATTTTGGCACTAGCAGCTCAAAAGCAATGAAAAGTTCATTAGTTTGATGTTAAAGTTAGCCTTCTTAAATAGAGAATAACATGATCAAGTGTACGTTAGTCAACTGCCTAGATTCGAAAGTTCAAGCAAATTAAACAAAGTGCTCCAATTGAAGAAGCCACTCTACAGGCTCAAATAGGCCCCAAAAGCGAGGTATAGTAAAATTGACGAATTCTTTCACTTAAAAGGCTTCGAGAGGAGTATACATGAACTAACCTTGTACGTTAAGAAGCAAGGTATGAGTGAGTTATTGATAGTAAATTTATATGTTGATGACATGATTTACATTAGTTCATTAAATCATCTTATATATGAATTTAAAAGCTCCATGAAGTTAATGTTACAGATGACGATTTGGGTGAATGCATTACTTCTTGGGGCTAGAAGTCATTCAAAGCAAGGAAGGAATATTTATTTTCTAAAAGAAGTACATTGATGATAATATGAAGAAATACAACATGAAGGATTGCAAAAAAGTCATTCCATCCATGAATATCAACAAGAAACTACAAGCAGAAGATGAAACTGGGCAAGTCGACAGTGGTTAGTATCGAAGTCTGATTGGTCATCTTATATATGTGACGTATTCACGTCCAGACATTAGCTTCTTAGTATGTATACTCTTTAGATTTATGCATCAACCTACTAAGCACCATTTCAATGCAGCTAAGAAAGTACCTCCATACTTGGTTGGAACAAAGAATCTAGGGATATGGTACCATAAAGTAATTTCGTTCAGACTCAAAGAATATTGCAACAGTGACTGGGTGGGAACTGTTGATGATTGAAGGAGCACGTCGAGAAGCTGCTTCACTTTTAGGTCGAGAATTGTTTTATGGAGCTCCAAAAAACAAACTAGTCTGACTTTTTTTTCAGCAGGAGCAAAATATGTTGCAATAACTTCAATAAATATTTTTTCATAAAACGTTGAGAGTTTTATGCTCAACAAACTTTCCTTTCCAGCACGTTTCTGTTTCGTTGTAAGGTCTATTTGATAGGCTCCTCTTCAACTTCAATAATGTGAACAGTTATTAACATCGTATCGCTCCTTTCACCACTATTCTTTAATTTTCTCCAACAAATTCAACTCAATTATTAGATTCAACTTAAATTAAATTTGTTTTAAGAGATAGATTGAGTTATGGTGTCAATATCATGAATATTTTATAATTTTAATAAAAATTTAAGAGAATAGTCTTTTAAATTGAACAACATAATTTTTTTTATAATTGTAAAAAATTAAGAGAATGGAATTCTAAATTAAAAATCACAAAAGGGATTTTTTAAATTTTATTGAATCACAAAAAATTATGTGTCTTATATTCATTAATTTTATATAATTTATTTATTTATTCATTTTTAAACACTTTTTATACATATTTTTTGTTATAAATTAATTTAATATTGGCATGCCCAAATTTGTAATTCCCTTTGCCTTCATTTTATTCATAAAAGGAACAGACCAACCGCCTGCAAGGATCATCTTGCTATGAACAGTCTCTTCTGACTAAAACTTTGACAACTACGCAATTTTGTTACCAAGCACGCGATATTTCTTAGAAAGATTGAAAGGAACTCTCGGACTATAAGTCTTCACGCAAAAAATTGGAAAGAAAAAGAAAAAGAAAAAGAAAAAACCGCCATTCACTTAAAATTTCCAGTTTGTCTTCTTTGTCATAATATCAAACTCGACATCATCGTTTTCTAGCAAATTACATCACCTACATAATATAATTGATTTAAGACAGTTTGAAATATCTCCCCTTGTTTTCTTGCTCCTGTCGCGTTTTATATAATTGTGCTTTCTTCAACTGCAAAGCTCTCACTACAGTCAGTCTGCTTTTGTCAAAGGTCGCTTTCCTTACGGCTTCTTCTCCTCTGAATACACCATTAGACAACGCTCGACCCTGCAAGTCGCAGTAATTTCTGAGAGAGTACAAGACATGGCAGCTTCTAAATTTACGAACAAACCGTGTATTTCTGTTTTCTTTATGTTCTTTCAGTTTTGGTTGCAGCCAGTAGCAGCAGCTTCTCATCAGTCACTGGTTAATCATCTTCCGGGGTTTCAGGGGCCGCTTCCTTTTTATTTTGAAACTGGGTGAGTTTCGCGGACAAATCTTCAGTTTTAGGAAAGTGAAAAATCTTCATCAGGGTATTGACGTAAGCTTCTAACAACGGATAATTTACAGATATATTGGTGTCGGAGAGTCAGAGGACGTTCAACTCTTTTACTACTTTGTCAAGTCACAAAGGAATGCAGAAGATGACCCTCTTTTGTTTTGGATGACCGGTGGCCCCGGCTGTTCTGGTTTCTCCGGTCTTGCTTTTGAAATCGGTAACGAATTATAAGAATCAAGTTTTGATCAATTAGCAGATAAATACCTTAAGAGTCTGATAGATTGGTCATTGCACATATGTAGGTCCACTAAATTTCCAGGTTGTGGAGTACAATGGGAGCTTACCCACACTGGTGTTCAATCCATACTCATGGACACAGGTGATGGTTACTTTCTAGCAGATTAATGACCAGACTTAGCCTCAGAGAGAAATTCACTTTCTCTTGACATGTACTCAGGTTTCCAACATAATATTTATGGATATGCCTGTGGGGACTGGGTTCTCCTACGCAAGAACATCCGAAGCCTCCCATTCCAGTGACTATTTACTAATCTCCCAGGCCGATGAATTCCTGAGAAAGGTAATCAAAAACACTGTACCTGTACCTGTTCTTGTTTTATACTGATAAGTTCCGATTCCTTTATTCTTACAGTGGCTAAAGGATCATCCAGAGTTTATCTCGCATCCGGTTTATATTGGTGGAGACTCCTACTCTGGCCTCACAGTCCCACCTGTAGCTAAAAAGATCTCCGATGGTATGGAACAATAGAACAAACAAGCGTTTTGTACTTACTCTTGTGTTTGATTTTGCGGCTTCTTGTTTCGTGTTCGTGCAGAGAACGAGGCTGGAAGCACACCGCCGATAAACCTCAAGGTCTGCGCTCTGTTATTCTAATAGTGTTTTCATGGACAGTCAAGACAAAGAGAATCACTATATTATTAGATTTTATAACATTTGGTTAACGTCACGACTCACGAGGCAGACTAATTATCCTTTTTTAAATAATAACTGACTAGGACTAATAAGATTTTTATTTTTATTTTTGTATGGGTAGTGAACTTATTCAGATTTATTAATTAATTTATTATTAATATGTACTTTACACTTTAAATTTGCTTCTAAATAATTGTTTTAATTATAATTAAAAAACAATTTAGAAATTACTCTTTTTTTTTTCTATGGCATTTGCTAATTTGGTATTGGACAATTTCAGGGGATCCTAGTTGGGAACGCAGCGACGGAACCCAACTTGGAGGATAACTCGAGGGTTCCATATGCTCATCGAATGGGACTTATTTCTGATGAACTATATCAGGTAGTCATCACTGAACTAAATTCAAAGGTCTGATCAACTAAGTGACAGAAGTTAATTCCGCTAGTTAATTGTTCCAGTTACTGAAAAGCAGTTGTGGAGGGAACTACTTCCACGCAGATCCAAGCAACGTTGAGTGCAAGAAACATGTACAGGCATATTACGAGGTAACCCTCTCTATGTTTCTGTTTGGGAAATATGGTTATGATCATTCACATTCTGTTAAAGATGTGCTGGTTCGGAAACAGTGTATTGCTGGAATTAACACTCCTCAAATCTTGGAGCCCTTATGCGCTTTTGCTTCCCCAAGACCAAAGCAAGTACCCGACGAGCCGAGATCTCTTTCTCGAGACCTCCTTCAATTGGAGCAGATACTCCCTACGTTTGGCTGTCGTGTAAGTAACTCCGTAATCTTTGTTTTGACTTGTCTTCTTTTTGTTCTGATTTTCACTTTTTACTTTTTTTTTTCAGAATTATGGGTATTTATTATGTAAATATTGGATGGATAACAAAAAAGTCCAAGAAGCTCTGCACATAAGAGAGGCAAGTGATCAGACTCTTGAAAAATGAAAATCTGAATGGTCCCAAGGGAATACATTTTTAACGTGAATTCATCCATATTGTATTAGCGCTCATCAACTTAAAATTAACATATAATTGTTCAGGTCATTCTGTTAATCATTATTTCTTAGTTCTCAAATTCATGAATCATTATTTGTCTGACTTTCTCAATTTAACTTCTTTTGCATCCACTTTGATCTAGCTATCTTCGTATCATAATTAACATAAAATTGACTAGGGCGCATTATAAACTTTAACATTTGCAATAAAATATAGAGCAAACTCTAACATTTTGAAACGTTAAATTAAGCTTTTGATGGTCTTGAAATTTAAATTAGATTGAGAATAAGGTCGATCCAAAAGACTTAAATCTTATGAATGATTGTTAATTTTTAACCTTATATGTTATTGTTATATATTGTTTCTTTTCGATATGAGATTTATTATCCCAATATTCTCCTCACTTGTAACATCATTTTGGATTTGTCAAGTGAACTACTTGAAGTTTTCGGGCTCCAAGATAATTGTTTGGTCGTTAGGCTTTATTAGTTTTGATACCATCTTGAAATTTAAGTTGAATTGAGAATAATATCAATCCAAAAAACTTGAGCTTTATAGAGAATTGCTTATTCTCAACCTTATATGTTATTGATAGATGTTGTTTCTTTTTTATGTGAAATTTATTATCCTAAAATGGTCGCTTAACGTGGTATTGTGGTATCAGAGCAGGTTGTTCTGGGTTTCTCATCACGTGTTGAAATATAAGTAAGACATTGTCCCACATGGAAAGAATATATGACCTTGAGCATGCATATAAATCTAATGAGTTACTCTTCCTAGTACCAATTAGTTTTAGGATGGAATCTCATTTGAGTTTATATGTGTTCAGTTTATTTAGGCTTAATTATATAAAATTTAACATGGTATCAGAACCTTTGTGACCAAGAGATCGTGAGTTCAAATCCTACCACCTATCTATTATAGAATAAGCCTGTGTAAATTTTAAACCTAATTTCTCGTCCGTTAAACATTATATCAATATCTGACATGTGAGATCTGAAAGCTTGAGACAACAACAAAAAAATTATATTTTCATATATAATTTATTTTATTCTTATTTCTTTTTTAATATGAAATAACTGCGCTTATAAATTTTCAACCAAATCCATAAGAAAGTCACACCAAAACTAAATTTAAGCAGGGTACGAAGGATGAATGGCTGAGATGCAATTACGGAGTATCTTATGCAATCAACATCCTCAGCAGTTTACAGTACCATCTCTGCCTTGGAAAGAAAGGTTATCGAACATTGGTCTACAGTGGTGACCATGACTTGGCTATACCCTACGTGGGAACTCAGGAATGGATAAGGTCTTTGAATTACTCCATCGTCGACGATTGGCGGCCGTGGCTTGTGGATGGCCAAATTGGAGGGTATGTCCCAAATCTAAATCTTACCAGGTAGATTTGTAAGATTTTGTCCCCTGTAATTCCACAAACACGACATGAGCTTTTTACAATGGTTTCAGGTACACTAGGACTTACTCTAACAAGTTAACATTTGCGACTGTGAAGGTATGTATACATTACAGGGGATGATCAGAATGAACTGTGTATTCTTTTACAAAGTATAATAGTGTTCGTTTCTGGTTTTTTACAGGGGGCAGGTCACACTGCTCCAGAGTACAAGAGAGCAGAAGCTTTTGCCATGTACTCGAGGTGGATATCTGAAGAGCCCCTGTAACTTACCTCTTTCCTATGCAGAGACATGACACGGAAGTTGTGATGTAATTGTTATAAATTGGCGTATGATTTGACTACAATAAAAGTGATTCCGTTTCCACTTGCATAACTAGAAAAGCCTCGACTACTTTACCAAATGCTGAGTGTTCCTCAGCTGGTTTACTAAAGCTATGCATTACCTTACTGGAGGAGGCTCCGCTCTTAACAGAAACCTCTGTTCTCCTTATCGCACACTGAAATGTCAATCTTTCTTGCTCAATGCATAGCTTTTTCATAACTTAAACGTCAATTTGTCTAAGGATTTCATAACTTAGATTGCTCCGTACAGAACTCAATTTTACTTGCGCTCCTAATCTGGGTAAATATCTAAGAATACCGTTGATTCATTAGCGATCTAAGCGGCGAAACTATCAGTATATTCTAGACAAAGCACATCAAAAACTCGTAAGGTGGAGCGCTCGCTTTTTATCTCTAGTAAGGAGAGTTACGTTAACGCAGTCAGAAATAGCGACACTTCCAATATATACGATGCAGACGGTGGCGATGATGTGGAAAAAATTATGAGAGATTTTATTTGAGGATCCAAGGGCAACTATAGAAAATTACACTTAGTTCGCTGGGAGGAGGTTTGTCGTCCTAAATATGCAGGAGGTCTCGGACTCAAACGAGTACGTTCACAGAATGATGCATTTTTTGCAAAATTGGGTTGGGACGTGCTTAGCAAGCCTAATGCATTGTCGGTTCAGATCCTTCAACAAAAGTATCGTTTCAAAGAGAACCACATTCTACAATTGTTGGCAAGAACAGGGGCTTCGGTCATCTGGAGGGGGATTACTGCCACATGGCCACTTGTTCAATAAGGAATCAAATGGCAAATATGAAATGGTAGCCGAGTTTATTTTTGGCTAGATGCATGGGTAGGAGATTGGGGTCCACTTTTACTCATGACGACTTCTCAACTTCCGAACGTTGTGTTACACATGAGAGTAAAGGACCTGGTCGACGTGAATGGTAACTGGGGCTGGTCTTTGTTCCAACAATATCTCCCCTCTTCTTTGTTCCAACAATATCTCTCCTCTTATGTCTGTATGTCCATAGTGGCAATAATGCCCCCACTCGATAGTAGAGGAGACGATCGAGTCATTTGGAGACTAGCTAGGAATGGTAGATTTACAACTGCGTCTGCCTGTGAACTCATAGAGGCCAATCCAGAGGTCACCAGCGACAAGATTTGGGAATTAGTTTGAAAATAGGCCAGGCTGCAGTAGATTCGTGGGTTCCTATGGCTACTGGCTAAAAGGAAACTATTGACTAATCAACAGCAGGTTGCCAGACATATATCCGTGGACCCTAGTTGTACGTACTGTCGGCAAGAAGAGTCATTCCTTCATGCATTTCGGGATTGCTCCAAGGCCCAAGCCTTTTAGAGCCAATTTCCTCCTGACGCGCTCGCTTCTGGCTTTTTCCAACAAGATGCAGAGATATGGTTACTTGCTAATTTAGGATGTCAGAACTGAGGGCAGACGGTAGCCTGGGCCACTATCTTTGAAATTTCGTGCTGGTTTCTCTGACAATGGCGTAATAAAAGCATCTTTGACTATGATTTTACTTGGCCACACGGAGGAGTTCACATTGTTATGGCTTACACAGATTGGGTTGAAAGAGCAAGGGTGGTGGAAGGCCAGGTCATTCCATGCATCTACGGGCTCAACTCGGGGAACCTTGGTGGGATGGGCCAAACCAATGGATGGTTAGGTCAAGTTAAACACAGACAGGGCCGTTAAACCAGATAGTCACTTCGCCACAGCAGAAGGTCTCCTCAGAGATAGCACTGGTCAATGGTGTGGAGGTTTCATGTAGAAAATCGGTGTGTGTTCACCTCTAACTGTCGAACTATGGGGACTTTATGCAAGAATCAAGTTGGCATGAGATCTAGGATACCGCTAAGTGGAAGTGGAAGTAGACTCCTTAGAAGTCATCAATATCCTCTCTTCTTTAGAGCCATTGTGGTTGGACGGCCACATCTTGGTGCCGAGTATTCGTGAACTACAATGCTGCAATTGGGAACTTCATCTCCAGAATGTTTACCGAGAAGGAAATAGGAGTGTCGATTGTCTGGCCGAGCTAGCTTTCCATTCTACCTATGGCTTCCATGTCCTTCAGGATCCTCTGGTAGAATATATTGATTCAAAGCATCTGATAATTTATATTAGTTTTTCTCCTTTTGTATCCAAAAAAAAAAAACATTTTTGCTAATCAAGATAAGTCATAGTTCATCGCAATTCATCACTTTTTGGCGTTTTAGCAGTACACGTCTCCCTCTATATTTTCATTTTTTCACGTTTAATGTTGACAACAGTGTGCAGGAAAATGACCTAAAAGAAGCAAACTTTGTTTTTTTAGTCATTAAAAGTCGACAACTTTGTCTTTTATCAATTAACTCTAATCCACCTAAATGATTTGTGTGTGAATCGTTGTAATTGTTTTACTTTTCAAAGTAGATTGGTCAAATGCATATACTAGAGGGAGAGGGTAAGAAAAACAAAACTTCTTGAACCTCTGGTCAACGTACAGCAGCTTCTCTTTGTTTGACTTTGAATAGTTGCAACAAGAGATGATAAACCTTTGCTTAATTAAGATCATAAATCCAATTTCTTCGAATTTTGAAATAATAATTTGCTTTACTAAATCTAATTATAATAATTAAAATAACTAATTTTAAAACCAAAAATTTATATCATATTTTAACAATTCAAATCGAATTTCAAATTTGGTATATTTTACCTTTTTTAGGTAAAACATTTAATAGATTCTTTTTAAAGTTAAATATGCATTTTAAATCTTAGCATTTACGATCTTAAATCGTAAAAATTAAATTTCAACATTTAAGAAACGTTCAAAACAGATTTTAAATAGATGAATAATTTAACGAGATTAATTATTTTTCAGTTAAAAACTATGGTAATATTGACGTAATATTATTTTTATATTTTTAAATAAAAATTAAATTTCAATGCTATGTAATTAGTTTAAATTAATCAAATTCACTTCTTTATAATCCACTTGTATAAATTTTTGACGTGATATTATTTAGTGAGACTCACTTTTTAGTTAAAAATAAAAATAACTTTACGTTATTATTGACTTGACATTTAATTAACAAAAAATTAACTTTATTAAATTTTTCATACACTTTAATCTTGTTTTAAACGTTTTGAAAATGTTTATTTTAATTTAAAAGTTTCAAAACCTTAGAATTTATTTTGTATTTTCTTACTAAATATTTAGGTTCAAAATGTAATTTTAATCTTTTGTTTAATGTTGAATAATTTGCAAATTCTCTTTTTCTGTAACTTCTTTCCTATCGTCTTTGTCATGACATACAAAATGTAGGAAACATAAAATGGATAAAAAAAGAATAGAACAGCATGCAGGAAGTCGCTCGACCACATGTGAAAATAAGCAAATCCACATAATAGAGGAAAACAAGGTTTTTTTTTTTTTTTGTGGGGCTGTGGCTCAGAAAAGGACCCATACTGGTCTGAATTAAGAAATAATGGCTATAGGCCTGAGTTATCATTGATTTGCTTGCAGATAAATTATTCAATTTACATCCATGTACCTGAGCACATAATTCATATCACGCAGCTGGTTCTGTCGGGCTTATCCTGCCTGCAATAGTTTTATCACAGCGAGATAGTTGAAAGTTTCCAGTAAGCAGAAAAAGTAATGGCGGCGTCTGGAGCTGTCAACAGCTCGTGTTTCGTTTTACTTCTGTTCTTACAGTTTTGCTTGCAGCTCGCTGACGCTCGCTCGCTAGTAAAAATTCTTCCTGGGTATCGCGGACCGCTTCCGTTTAAACTTGAAACTGGGTGAGTTTTAGTAGGGAATTTCAGTCTCGGAGATTCGGGATTCTCTATCAGGGGTTTAACGTTTGTGTTTATGCTCTGTTTCCAGATATATTGGAGTAGGTGAAGCAGATGAACTACAACTCTTCTACTACTTTGTCGAATCACAAGGAAATCCTAAAGAGGACCCTCTCATGCTTTGGCTCACTGGTGGACCTGGCTGTTCTGCTTTCAGTGGACTTGCTTTTGAAATTGGTAAAATCAAAATCTTTTAACTCATTCCCTTCCACTAAGAAATCCCTTCCTGTCACCAAAAAGATTGATCACTAGTTAAACTCAACTTCTCAGTAGTTTAAGATTCAAATAAGAACTTGATGGTTCCTTGTCATTGAACATTTATAGGTCCACTGAAATTTAAGGTTGCAGACTACAATGGGAGCTTACCGACGCTGGTGTTAAATACACATTCATGGACACAGGTTTTCCTAGTTTCTAATACTGCTAGACTGCTGTTACAGATTACATTGTTTGTTTTCCCAAATACTGATGGCTGATACTTTCAGGTATCCAATATAATATTCGTAGATATGCCTGTTGGAACTGGATTTTCCTATGCAAAGACATTCGCTGCCTCTCAGACAAGTGACTTGCAACAAGTTTCCCAGGCCGACCAATTTCTGAGAAAGGTAGTATTAGGCCGACTTATTCTTTTGCTAATACTCCTTCCTCACTAATCACTAAGCTAAACTTGGTAACTAATCTGACTTTGAGATTGTTACTGCAATATCGCAGTGGCTCATCGATCATCCACAATTCCTTTCGAATCCAGCTTATATTGGTGGGGATTCTTATTCGGGCATTGTCATCCCAGCTATAGCTCAGCAGATTTCAAATGGTATACCAAGAACTTATACGTTTGTTTATGCGTGAGATTACTTATTTCTTAGTATGTGTTGAATTTTGATGTTCTTTTTCTGCAGGAAATGAAGAAGGGATTATACCATATATTAATCTAAAGGTTTGTGATGATAGTTTTCTACTTCTTTCCTCCATTTTCTTAATATTGATGTGGTCTTGGAAGGTTACAGGGAATCCTAGCGGGGAATCCTGTTACAGACTCAAGTTTTGACAGCAACTCAAAGATTCCGTTTGCTCATGGAATGGGACTTATTTCTGATGAACTCTACGAGGTGTCTTACTCTTTGTTCTGGTGCTTATCCTTAACTAGGTAGAATCCCCAAGTAACAAGTCACCTGTCTAAGTAGTCCATTGTATTTTTTTTTTTCCAGGTTTTAAAGAGCGATTGTAGAGGGGAATATCGAAATGTTGATCCCAGCAACACCGAGTGTATAAAACATGTACAGACATATGACGAAGTAATATTAACATTTCCTGTTTCTGTTCATAGCTTCGTGTGCGAATCATTGCTTTGTTCATCGTTTTGTGTGTAAATGCAATTTGACAAAAGACCTACGTTTGGATTCTCAGTTGGTTTCCGGGATTAATCCTGCTCACATATTGGAGGCCCATTGCACCTTTGCTTCCCCGAGGCCAATAGAGCTGCTTGCCAAAAGAACATCAAAGTCACGAGAACTGCTTGAGCTCGGAGAAGATCTTCCAAAAAAGGGATGTCGAGTAAGTCCTATTACTTTTTCGGATTATGGTCAGATTTCAGCAACCAAAGTCCTTTTATTAGCAACATTGCTGCTTCTGGATTCTCATTTTCTTCTCTGCAGACGTATGGTTATCTCCTCTGCAAATATTGGATGAATAACAATATCGTCTTCAAAGCACTCCGAGTGAGGAAGGTAAGAGACCAGCATTTTAAAGTTTAGATCCTTGACCATCCAAAGCAAAATCACCAATCCCATGACATTAAACTATTGCAGGACCCTGTAAAAACATGGAAAAGATGCAATTATGGATTGCCTTATACAAAAAACATCAAAAGCAGTATCAAGTATCATGAATACCTTACGAAGAAAGGTTACCGCACCCTGATCTATAGGTTCAGTTTCCTTTCACTCCCATTGTTTCTCTCTTGCAGTTCATTTCTCTTTGTGCTTGACATCTCCTCACTCTGAAACAGTGGTGATCATGACCTCCTTATACCCTTCTTGGGGACTCAGGCTTGGATAAGATCTTTAAATTACTCTTTGGTCGATGATTGGCGACCCTGGTATGTTGAAGGCCAAGTTGGGGGGTAAGTAAAAGGCTCTTTATTCTTCTTCTTCTTCCTCTTTTTTTTTTTTTTTAAATCTTTTCCAAGTTCCTGCAAGTCTTATCTTGTTTCTTTCTACTGAAGCTCACTAGAGTTTTTTGTGAATATGAAATTTGAGCAGATACACGAGGACCTACGCTAATGGCCTGGCATTCGCTACTGTGAAGGCACAGAACATTTTTTTCTCAGGAATTTCTCTGTTTTGGTTGGGATTACTAAATTTTGAACTCTCTTTGTTTGCAGGGTGGAGGTCACACTGCCCCTGAGTACAAGCGAGCAGAAGCTTTTGCAATGTATAAAAGGTGGATAACGGAGAAGCCATTGTAACTAGCTTAGCTCGTCCAGTTCAAGCACTTGGCATTCATAGTAAAGTGATTTTAATTACAGATGGAGTTACGATACGCCACATGATTTCAAATAATAATGCAAATTGCTTTGGATTATTGAAACTGTGAAAGTGACTTCTTTGTCTATTTCCTTTCCGGCGGCGTCTCGTTTCGTCGGCAAGTTAAAGTTTTTCTTGTCTTTGATAATATACGCATGTCGAATCTGATTCAACCAATAGCTGTCGTTCCTATCATTGCTATTCATAACGTGGGACATTAAGACAAATCTTCAATCGTTAAAAAAGAATACAAAATGATGATGCAATAATTTACCACCCAGAACTTTAACGCAAAATGTAAAATAATAAACATTAAATTATGAATGCTTATTTAAAATAACATTTTATTGTATTATAATATGAATTCTTTTACTTTTGTAAATAATAAAATTTTTATATTATATTCATTTATATTATAAATCGTTCTATTCTATTCAATTTCATTAAAAATCTTTCGTGCAATTAAATAAAGCTTTAGTTAATTACATGGAAATCAATAAAAAATTTATTCTCATGGTTAATTTATGTAATCAAATTTACTTTGATTTTATATTTTTATTAGTTTATATATACTCTTGTTAATTATGTATTTTATATTAATTTTTATATGAAATTCTCGTTAAAGAAATTTTTGCAAAAAAGTCAAAATTATAAAATTTAAAATTAATAAAAATTAAAAATTAAAATACATAAGAATTCTATATTTTTAAATGTAAAGTTTAACTAACAAAAGGATGTTCATAGAATTTTTTTTTTACGTTTTTAATCTTTTGACTTGTATTATTTGTTTATTGTTACATTTGTACGTGAGTCTACCGGAAATAGCTTCTTTATTATATAAGGGTAAGATTATATATTATCAGACCTTTCTAAACTCCGCTTTGTTGCGAGATATGAAACTGAGTGATGATAATGATGATGACGATTAATATTTATAATTTTATTTAAAAATACAGTTATAAGAATTATCCAATCTACTCTACAAAAATTATATTTAAGATGAGTAGAGATTACAATGGATTGATATTGGATTCAAAGTTTACATTGGGCTATCTTGAATGTTTAAATTATCTGGAAGACTGGGACTCTCAAAAACCCTATACTATCAAGGGTAAGACGACTTGTCGTTTCCTTCGTTTTCAAACACAGCTGGGAAGCAGATAATGACTACTGAGAAATCTGGCTTAACTTATAATTAACGTTTCTATCATTTGCGTCTTCGAAGTGTGTCAATTTTTTTAAACGACGGCGTATGACCCAATTCTTTTAGGCTATATTTAATTAGAAGAAAAGTTTTTAATGACATGTAATGAAATGATATATAATATAATAAAACGTAAATAAATTTAATATTAAAAAATTAATATTTGAAATAAATGAAAGAGTTCGTAATAATATAATATAATATTGTTAGAATAAAAGATTTATAATATAATATAATATAATAGAAAGTTATTTATCATTTTACATTTTATCTTAAACTTTTCAAATTAAGGGTTTTTTTTACTGTTTAGAATAAAATAAAATGCAATATAAAACTTTTCTCTTCTATCTCATTTTATTCTATTTTATTATAAAACTTCAAATTTATAATAATATTTCATTATATTACCAACCTTACTTATTGCTAAAACCCTCATGACTTGTTTGGTTCAAGTAATAGAATAGTTATTATAAAGAATAGAAAAGACAAAAAATATAATAGAATGAGTATTATTTTGTTTGGTTTACTGTTAAAAATTTCTTTATTAATGTTTGGTTTAAAAATATAAAATTAGAATGACAAAAGGATAACCAATAAAATGAGGAAAATAGCCTTATTATTATTATCATTATTATTGATTTAATTATTAATAATTTTATTAATTATTAATTTTCTACTTATTATTAATTTATCATTATTAAAATTAAATTTATCATTATTATTATTACTTTTCTACTTATTATTATCTTATTATAATTAATTTTAGTAATTATATTTATTATTAATATTAATTTTATTATTATTATTATCATCAATTTTCTACTTATTATTATTATTATTATTATTATTATTAATTTATTATTTTATCAATTAATTTTATTATTATTATTATTCCCCAAATAATTAAAAACAAGGTATAGTATTCGCTAGCTATCCCATTAATTAAAAAATAACAAAACCTCTTAATAATTATTCTCTCTGTTTTTTTTACCAAAATGTTAGGAATACCATTTAACCAAACATACCATCAAGAGCCGAACTCGCACACCGCGCCCGTGATGGTCTCCTGTCCTCTCTGCGCCTCCGAGGAATCGTTTACTTCCCGTAAACATAAACCCTGAAACGAAATAACTTTGCCGTTCTTCTCCTGAGCTTGGATCTTAACCCAGCCGAAATGGTCGAAGCTGCTTACGGGAACAGCTCAATCGACTGGAGGCCGTCAGCCGTTGTAGCTCTAGCCACCAGCGTCGATGACTCTCAGGTCGCCGCCGCTCGTGAGGACGGCACGCTCGAGATTTGGCTTGTTTCTCCTGGCGCCGTCGGCTGGCACTGCCATCTGGTGCTTAACTCATACTCTATATGTGGAGTTTTCATAACGTGTGTTGTTAAGTGAGTTTAGTCTCCTTAATGAGGTGCGTTTTTTTTATTGATCTTATGTGTAGACTATTCAAGGAGACCCTGATTCGAGAGTTTCGTCTCTTGTGTGGTGCCGACCTGGCTCTAGAGGCTTGCCTTGTGGAAGGTTGTTCTCTTCTAGTATTGATGGTTCAATTTCGGAATGGGATCTTTTTCATTTGAAGCAGAAGGTGAAAGTTTTGTGACTATAACTGGTTAGATTTACTTTCGTCAATCTTTAACATGGACTCGGGATGTATATTATATAGTAGCAAGAATCAATTTGAATATTTGGCAGAATTTAAGTTGGTTCTGTTGACGAACAATTCAAAACTACGAGCTTCGGGATGAAGTCTAGGTGGATGATTAATCCAAATACGTTTGAGAGTGTATATAAATTTGTGGATAGGGAAGAAAAGACGTTCTGGAACTATTTAAACTGCTTTATTACGATTGATCATATCTTTTACTTCTTGATAAGTTATTGAGTTATCGATGTTCTTTATTCGCTTATGCAGAATGTGCTAGAGTCTATTGGGGTTTCAATTTGGCAGATGGCTGTAGCACCCTCTAATAATATGATGATTCATACAGAATCAGAGTCCCGTAGTCTTGGAAATGGATACCTAAAACATACTAGTGATCATAGTGATTATGAATCTAGTGACAGTGACGGTGATAGTGGAGATGATTGTGATTCAGATAACATTCATAAACTATCAGTTGTTGAGAATCCATGTGTGGCAATTGCTTGCGATGATGGCTGTGTCCGGCTTTACACGGTTCCTGATTCAGATGAATTGATATACTATAGAACATTGCCCAGGGTCAGTGGTGAGATATCTGAATCCTTGTCTTTTCTATCTCATGTTACTGCTATTGCTTTTATGGATTTGATTTTGATAATATTTTTAAATTATAGGCCGCATACTAAGTGTGACATGGAGTCCTGATGCAAATAGAATATATTCGGGGAGTAGTAATGGGTGAGTTTATCTGACCAGCTGTGTTTACTAAGATAATATGGTTACTGTATTTTGAGTTCATGTATAACTTGTGATAAAGTTAACAATCAGCCTCATCGAACTTACTGAAGCTTGTTATACTTGCACTGCAGGGTATCTACTTTCATTAAGCTTTTAAACAGGTTGAGTAATGCGTAAGAACCTGCTCTTGTATCCTATCTTATACATGCCTTACTCCTTGCAGGTTTTTAAGGTGCTGGGATGCTAAAATGGGTCATGAGATATACAGGATAACAGTAGGGCTTGGTGGTTTGGGGAGTGGGCCTGAACTTTGTGTATGGTCACTTCTGGCACTGAGGTAGGAATTGAAATACTACAACTTGTCTAATGTAGCTTTGTTTACCTTCTAATCTTTGTTGTTAGTTTTACAAGCACTTTTAATAATTGGTTATTGTCAAATTCAGGTGTGGTACCCTTGTTAGTGCTGACAGTAATGGCAGTGTTCAGTTTTGGGATGATCAGCAAGGAGCACTTTTGCAGTCACATTCTTCTCACAAAGGTGATGTGAATGCACTGGCAGCTACTCCAACTCATAATAGGGTGTTCTCTGCGGGTTCAGATGGTCAGGTATGGACGTTAGTACCATTTGAAGATAAAATTTGGGAGGAATTTTAATGTGAATTTTTTTCCCAATTTCTATGGAAGAATTACTCTTTGAACATGTCTGGAAAGATATAGTATCTTAAAACGTTAATTTTAAATTGCTTTATTATGTAGGTTATTCTTTATAAGCTTTCCAGTGAGACAATTGGATCCAGTGATGACACATCACTTTCTAATATGTCCAAGAAATGGGTGTATGTTGGTCATGTACGGGCTCATACACATGATGTAAGAGCTTTGACAGTAGCAGTACCAATCAGTCATGAAGGTGTGCTATGTTTTCACTACATAATTATGATTTATCTATATTTCTATTTTGCTTGCTTTTAGATGCTTAAAACTTTTCTTGATCTGTGTACTTGTATTTTGGAAATACTTTTTGATTATCAGATCCTTTACCTGATGAAAAGGTGAAAAGATTACGCACTAAGAAGAGGCCAATAGAGTTTAGTTACCATAAGTGGGCACGTTTGGGAGTCCCCATGCTTATCTCTGCTGGTGATGATACAAAGCTCTTTGCCTATTCTGCCAGGGAGTTTACAAGGTTCTCACCACACGACATGTGCCCTGCACCTCAGAGAGCTCTTATCCAGTTGGTTCTAAATACTTTATTTGACCATAATGCTTTGCTACTAGTGCAAGGGTCCTGCACCTTAGATATTCTTTGTGTTTGTGTAAAAAATGGAGCTTTGCCTGTTATGGGCTCTGGCCCATCTAAGGGTTGTGCATCTACAGATTTGGTGGCTCGAATTAAGACTAAAGCATCAAGTAAGATCATAAGCAGTGCCATTTCTAATGCAGGGACGATATTGGCTTATTCGGACCAACTTAAACCCAAACTTTTTGAACTAAAGAAAAATGGGGCTGGAAAAGGTGCTTGGATTGTTAGGAAAAGGAAACTTCCAAGTGAACTGCCATCTGCACATTCCATGGTTTTTAGTTCTGATTCTTTACATTTGATGGTTGGTGGTTATGACAGAAGAATATATGTAAGCTCGTTTCCTTGTAGGTTTTTGTTAGGTGTTGGAGGAGGGACATTTTTATGGAGCCTGCTTTCTGTTATTTACATTTTTACTTGTACAGGTTGTTGACGTGGGAAGCTTAAAGCTTCTGCATACCTTCATGCCTTGTAGCAAGGAGAATGCTGAGGAATTATCATCTACTGAGCCTCCTATAACAAAAATGTGTACCAGTTGTGATGGGCGGTGGTTAGCTGCCATTAACTGCTTTGGGGATGTATATATTTTTAATTTGGAGACACGAAGGTGGGAAATCAAACCTTTTGGAGATTTATCTGGTTCCTGAGTTCCATTGTTTTTTTTTTTTTGTAATTACGTCAGTTTCATGTTTTATTTCATGCTTAGTCCTGATATCGGCTTTTCATCATAGACAAAACATGAGAGTTTAGCTGGTTGGCTTTTGATTGGTCATATTCATTTTGTCAGCAGTAGAGCTGTTATGATTTGCTTCATCTATTATAGAAGAGATCTTTTTGATGTTTTTTATTTTGAGGAGGTGATTTCTAAAGCTCCCCTATGTGATTAGCTTTTGTGCAAGTTAGAAGCTTTCTTTTTAATACATTGCTTTTGATAATTGGATCAACTTAGGTGTGTACCGCTTAGTCTCATGAATAACCTAATAAGCTACATAATCAATTATGAGTTTTTTTTAATGGTGATATGGACATTATTTTATCACATAAATATATATTAAACAACTTTTTTATTCATTATACGAGTATCTTTGATGTTCATTGTAGACCTTAGCTTGATAATTGATTTCCCTCAAACTTTTTCTGAAGCAGGCAACACTGGTTCATAGCAAGGTTGGATGGTGCCTCAGTATCGGCGGCTGGTTTTCCTCCTCACAATAACAATGTTCTTGTTTTGGCAACATCTTCAAATCAGGTCTATGCATTTGATGTAGAGGCAAAGCAGCTAGAGGAATGGTCAATGCGGCATACATTTGTTTTGCCTAGGAGATATCAAGAACTTCCTGGAGAAGTTATTGGGCTTTCTTTCTTGCCTTCTTCTTGTCAACTGTCTGTCATTATATATAGTGCCAGGTACCGCTTCCAAATTTAACAGATGAACATAGATAAATAACTTACAATGCGAACATGAGAATTTGTGTAAAAGTTGCATTTCTCTTTTACTAAGCATGGCCTTTATCTTCTCTTTTAAAGGTCATTGTATTTAGGGAAAATGACTTAATTTTGGCCCATATCTTGGGAAAATGACGTAATTTTAGGAAGTTTCACAAAAATGATATCGTTTTGGGTGGCCCACACCTGGGCTCGGGCTGCACCCTGGAGTTTGGCTGCCCATTGGCTTACCTAATTATATTTGGTACTTAGGTTTTAGAACTAAATAACTAGAGTTTTATCTGATCTATAGCTGCTGGTTTAGGATATGCAGTTGTAAAACCTGTATGATAATGAAGAGCTTATTCATATTGCTTGGCATTCTTTGGTATTTGTTTTTGTGATAAACCAATTTTCATATATTGTACAGGGCAATGTGCTTGATCGATTTTGGGATGCCAATGGATAGAGTGGAAGATGGACATCCAATATGTAGTCGACTTTCTCCAGTGAAGAATTTACAAAGTAATCCTATTAATCGGAGATTGAAGCGAAGGTTGAAACACTGTCAAATGGATGCTAAACATAAAAGGAATTTTGAGTTTGTTGGTTTCAGGGATCCTGTCTTATTTATTGGCCATCTTTCTGAAAACTCTATCTTGATCATAGACAAACCATGGATGGATGTGGTCAAAACATTCGAGGCTTCCCCTGTTCACAGACATATATTTGGGACTTAACTGCAATATTTAGCTTTATTTGCAGCCTTTGGTGGAGAATGCTAGTGAGGGAACCAATCCAATATTTTCTAATCACAATTTTGTTTTCATATTACTTTGGGGATGGGTTTGGAGCCGTTGGATGTTTAAATCCACGTATTGTAATGCTAAAATTTGTTGTATCAGTTGAAGTAGCCATTTTTTAACTATATTCCTCGCAAGCGTTTCCAAATGAATGGCTTGCTGTTTGTGTACATTCTCATCACGATGTTGGAAGATCTTTACATTAAGAGTCTATTTATTCATAACGATCCCATTTAGAATGAACTTGGGAAATACTTACATAAACCATTGCCCTGGCTTATGCACATGATTCAGTTAAACTAATATCAATGAAACAGACTCTCTCCGCAGTCTTTTTCGCTGTTTATATTCTGGTTGCTGTCATTTTCATTTCTTTATAGCCCCGTGTGACGTCGGGCTTTCTACTTCCAAGTGGGGAGTGATGTGGTGATAAGTATGTGGTACGAGAGAGCAACGACTTGTAGGAGAAAAGAACAGGAAATTGATACGTGAGTCAGAGAGCCGAAGTATGCATTTAAGGCAATTGCTACATTAATAGTAGCACGAGCAATGCATGTGTTTCTAGCGTTAGCCCCAAAGCTCGTCATACTAGAAGAACAACTTTAAAGTTAGGTTTTTGACCTACGCTTAGCATCTTACATGTCTCGATTAACTAACTCTTGGAGCAAATCTTTTACTAGCTAGTAGGTAGGCTATTGCTCTCCTCTGTCTCCTTCAATAATTGTATCCTTGTTTAGGATATTAATCAGTGATTAAGTTATCATTATATAGGAGGCAACAATGTTCTTGTGATGTCAAGACATTTTTGAGGAGTTGTAACTACAAAAGAAGATGATTGATAGAACAGACGTGGAAGGTCTTATCGTTTTCCCACAATCTGAATCCTTATTCAAAGATATGGATGTGAAGATGACATCCACAATTCATAAAAAGATTTTGAAGCCAGACACACTAAAACCAAAAAAATAACAAGAAACAAAACAGAACGTAAGCCTCAATAATGGAACCAAATTTTGTTTATGGAACCCATTAGAAGCACAGCACATAGCTATCAGCCAAGGTGGGTGGTTCTTTTGGTGGAAAATGAGGCTTACTTATGGTGACTCCTATCTGAAAACCTTTTTTTGTTTTGTCTGGCTCGAGTGTAGAACTCTGTACCTCATTTACCAATTCTACATAGTTCCAAGCTAGGCTGGCTAAGTTGCGGAAGTGTAAAAAGGTGGGTCACTTAATAGCCTCCAAGATTGGTGTTTTCTTATTAGTCATTGGCCCTCTCTGTTCACCCTGCGCATGTGTGTGTGTTTGGGTGGGGTGCAAGTGGTTGCCCTGTTCATCAATGGTACACTCTGTTCTTTTCATGGACCACAATCTTTCTGTATCTACCAAGCTTCCTGTTGTTTCAAGTTCTATTCAATTACCCTCTCTACTCTTGTTGATCACACATTTATTTCTAGCCTGGCAAAATTCCATTATATTCGTTTTACTATTCCTATGCGATGGATGCTTCTGCAGGAATGGTGCAGATGACAGAGTTTGCAGAGCAGACCTACTTACTTTCCATATTTGACATCCACTTGTGCCCAAGTAGGCGTTAGAACAATGTACTGAGTTGTGTGTTTCAGGTTGTTTCCCATTGTATTGACAGGAAGGCATAAAATAGAAGCAGAATATGGAAAACAAAAAGAAGAATATCGAACAAAATCCATTTAAGATCTGCTGCTTTTTTCTATTACATTTTGGTTCCATTAATCTCTCCAGACCAACTTCAGTATAGAAGAGATTGCAAAAGATGTTTGCTCGCTAATCGCGACTATTTGTCACTTCCAATTCCTTCCTTGAAAACCACCTGTTACATAGTCACCAACGTCTGAATTGGTGTTCTTTTCATTGTCTTCCAAGGTCATAATTTCCAAGAAAAAGATAAATATCTAACCTGGTTCTTTAGAAGCTGATTTAGAGGATTGGAAGAATCCGAAATGCTTCTTAAATGCAGATTTCCCCTGGAAACAAATTCAGGTGGACGTAGGCAATTGTTAGCTATAGCTTCCAGATTGTTCACAAATGGATAATAATCTTGCAAGTTCATGGAACAAATACCTTGCAATGTGTTGCAGAGAAACCTTGGGAAAATTCCTGCGTATGCTCCATTGAAGCTTCAATCTTGGTGACTTTCTGTACCACAATATCAATAATGCAGACCAGAGGGTACCCTTTAAAGACAGTTTCACATGTATCCAACATTTGTACACACAAACAGGAAAGCATAGCAATTAATCATCTTGATACTTGCCTTACTCAATACAAGAGAACTAGCTGTGTCGTCGAGATACTGTTGCTGTTGGCTTCTCACACGCTCTTTGTTCTTCTTTTTGTTCCTGCTTTGCTTTGCCAACTGGTCGTAACAATATTCATCGTCTTCACAATAATGGGGAGGTCCAGAGGATGCATCTGAAACCATTGACAAGTCCTCTTCTTCATCTTCCAACCTGGCATAATCTTCACCAACGTTACAGTCACCAAATCCCTGAAATTGGGTTTTGGAAAGAGAGGATTGATCCAAGTATGAGGTCCAACCAGACTCACATCCGCTCATTCTCAGCCCCCTCTGCACAACCCAAACTCTAAATGGGATCACTTATATAGACACCTTATTACTAACAGCAACAGTGATAAGCACTGATAGAGAAAGAAAAATGAGTTGCCCTATCCTTTCGCCTTTCTTATTTTATCCGTTTCTGAATCAATCAAAGTTGCCAGTTGGCTTTGAGTGTGTATAAATTATACAACAGTAATTGGTAGTAATAACACTCAGATTATTGCTTCGTCATGGCTTTTTGCCCAAGAATTATGCGATGGTTGTTACCAACCTGAATTACTTTTGGTAGTAATCTGTGAAAAAATGGAAACTTGAGCATGTTCCCCTCTTATGACAACTAAAAAAGCTATGGGATCTATAGATATGTGTTAACGAAATTAAGATCCTGAAAGGCCTAATTACGAAAAAGTCTGTTCAGTTCAGTACAGTCCCTTGCATGCAATGTCTATTCTTGTGTATGAAACTTCAATGATTATGGTCCTGAGTCCTTAGCAATGACCCACCACTACCAGCCAGAATAAGCTGAAGCAAATCATTTTGCTAAACAACAGTCTCTTCCATTTCCTTTTTCCTTTTCTCATTTACATTTCCACCGACTGTAAAAAAGAATTCAAAGTTCAGGTTGAATTAACCCGAAATCAACTAAGCGATAATCAAATTTAGATCAAATTTAAAAAAAACATATTCATATGTGATTAATCTCTTAATTTTTTCTATTAAAAATAAAGATAAATTCTTTCAACACTTTACCGAATTAGAAGGACAAAGAAAAAAAAAGGCTAGTAGTCAGAAAAACTTGCATTTTGCTTTGTGCATACAGCGATCGAAGATTTTGATGCTGTGTGATCTGTCTTTACTCTCACCAATCATCTTCCCCATATCTATCATGTTTTGACAAAATTATTGGTACCTGCCTATTCGATGAGTGCACACAACAAGAACTATATCTATATGTTTATTCATCCCCACGTACGTCCATTAGTCGTTCGCTTTAATAATCACTCTCTTGTCACCAACTGTTGACCCTTTTCTTGGTCACATCTATTAATCTATTCCATGGTCTCAGTCGGCTTTTGGCACTCGTAATACTCGTGTGATTGAGTATTGCTTCCTCTTGACTTAAGAGAGAGTCTGGATTCCAATTTGCTCTTAGGTTTTGTAAGTATTCGATCTAAACCTTTTCCAAGCTTTAGCTTCCACGTAAAATCTCAATAATGAATCCATTTTCATTAGAGCTATCACATGAATTGCTGTTAAATTAAAGAAAGATTGTGGAAATCTTGGTTAGTGACAAAGAACTTTCCCATTTTAAGGTACCCTCGTACATCCAAGTTAGCTGTTTATGGGACCCTTCCAATAATACCTGTGAATGTTTTTATCAGGAGAATAAACATCAGCTATAACGTTAAATAATGCCAACCCCAGCAACATTTATATCTTTGGGAATCCAAGACTTGTCCTTCAATTAGCGACAAATTGTTGTGTGAATCCTGACAGGATATTTTCTTGCGTGAAGTTAACCTGAAACACGACTCCCTGAAACACAACTCATGCTTAAACTCGTTGTCAGGTTCAAATTACTTGCTTGTAAACGAATTAACAACACATATATATAGATATAACTTTGTTTGACATGTAGTGTGTACCCTAACAGGTGATTGAGCCCAGAAGCTGACGGCTGAGACAATTTAGAAATGAGAATGAAGCAACGTATAAAGATCAATAATGGGGACCAGTCAAGGATCCTCTTCTGAATCAAAAATGGTCCCAGACACTCATGCACACACTAATGTTGCACATGCTCTTTGTAAGCTTGTGGCCCTTTGCCAGTCCACAGGATCCGTAATTCGTGTGAGTGCAGCCAGGATAGGATTAGTTTGATTTCTGGGTTTTCCATTTTTGGTTTATGTTTTCAACCATTCGCTCTGTATAATTGAGGGAAGCAATCAGAATCTCAATCATTTTTCACTTCTATGTGGGATTTGTAGCTGTGGGCTTCTCTTTTCATTTGACCTTCCCTTTTAACAACTTTTTCATCTGTAAATTATCACTTCACGTTGGTTTACTTCTCACAAGAACATCCATTAAAGATAACCGTGTTCATGCAGTAATAATGATGATGTTAATACCAAAAAGAGTCTTTGCCATTGGTTATACAGAAATGGCACTACATGGTTTTATTCTATATTTAGTCGAGTTTTATAATAGAATGAAGTAGAAATTAATATTATTTCATTGATTGAAAGAAAGTTTTATATTAAATAATTGTATTTCTATTCTTAAAAATTTTAAGAATATTAATATATTCATATATTAATACATAAATTAAATTATATTAAACTCTTAAATTTTTATTAACGGTGATAACAACAACAATCAATAAAAGAGTGTAAAGTACGAGGAGATTTACTATTGTATGCCTTTACCTGTGTGGTAGTTAGTTGAATCTCAATCTAACATAATTCACAACTTTTCGTCTACACTTAAATACAACTAATTTTTCAAAAATGCACCTAATTTTTCAACATTCAGACCAAAAAAGTCTTAACTGAAACGATTAGAGAATGGAGCTTGCATGGTCCCCAACAATGGAAAGGTCAAATCTTTGCCAGGTGCTACAGTGTGGTCAGGTCGTGGAAGCACCACCACCATCTCCCAAAATTTAAAACTCTCCATACGTTTTGTTTAGACAAGTTAAAAGAACACATGAAAAGGGGGAAAAAAAAAAAAAGACAAAAAAAAGGGTTCTGCACTTTCCTTCTCCTTCGTGGCAAAACAACTACTTGCAGGTCCTTATCAACGTAAAACAAAAGTCAAATCTCCTTTTATGTCGACAAAGGAACTTTAGTTACATTTGGCCTTCGTCACATTAATTTGATCTTCCAAAGTTTGTGAAATGTAAAACTCCCTTTTCTGTGCATTTACTTACCGTACACACACACGCACACCAGTCATTTCTGTTTGTTGCATCTCGATCTCTGACCTAAAAAGTGACATAGGGTTCCATCCAAGTCCACAAATTCCACCAGAAATCTCCAAACTCCTGAATGTCCTAACGCAGCATTCCACATAAAATATATACAAATACACTTCACGGGTCTAAGCGTATCTCACTGTATCTTCGAAACATGCTAGTGAGGATCCTGAAGAACAAAATTGAAGGTCCCATCACGTCGACTCTGCGTCAATGGATACGGAAAGGAGCTTCAAATATCTGTTACCAGAACATATAAACCTGTCCTGTCCTAACGCCGATAGACCCTCCAAGATTTATGTCTTTTTACGCGACAATAATGCAAGCAAATGCACAGGAAAATCACTCGAATGGACTTAACATGACAATAAAGTGTTACTACCTCGGTGTCGCCGCTTGTTGCACAGGTTAAATGGTCGGTTACTTTCAAACTGACAGTTGCAAGTATTGATATTCTCACCTTCTTTTCTTAACTTCTTGTTGGCGAATGTGATTTACAGCTACTCTACATATCAAATAGTAGCTGATCAAGTGATCCAAATAGAATAGGGTTAAATTTCGTAGTTGGAAATGCTAACCAGCTCAAGACTTGGAAATTTTTGGTCCCATGCATTGGGGTAATAAATATCTTGGTCGGCACAGCTAGGCCAGCCGGTCCAATGAGTGGCCATTTTCTTCCTGATGACACCAACAGTTCATAAATCACGGTAACAACTCAAGACAATTCTCACAATCCATCTCATACAACCTATTATTACTATCACAATTATTAGTTATTACATCAAAAAGATTCACTTGAACACATTTTATAAAAGATTAGAGAATAATTTGCGTGTAAGAACTTTGCATCTCTGAATAAGAACAACAATGAAGAAAAAGAAGAAACTCTCCGGTTACATATCTCTCCCTGTTTATGGCTGCAAAACACGTAGACATGAGTCATCAGATAGTAAAAGATTAAGCAAACCCATCTGATATCATTCTTCAGATTCGATTTGCAGCCTAGTCCATCTACGGATTTGCCTCATCAATGTGTTCACTTTCTGACTACCACAGTATATTTTGGTTCGATGTTAATTAATAGAATAGAATATAATGTAATAGAATGAAATGGAACGAAACAATTTATAATATACTAGAATATAATATAGTAAAAAGTTATTTGGGATGAATAAAATGATTCATAATGTAATGCAGTGAAATGTTCTTTAGAAGATAAATGAAATAGAATGTAATATATAATATATAACTATTATACTCCTTATATTAAAAAAGTTGTTACAGAAGGTTTAACGTTATGATTTTAAAACAGAAATCATATCCAATTCAAAAATCATAGTTGTGACTTGAATAAATAATTTTTTTATATTTTATATTTTAAAATAATAAAATTTATTATTTATTATTAATTTTATACAATTTATTATTAATAATATAAAAATATTATTATTTATTATTTAATAAATTTTCTTATATTAAATTTTGTTTTATTCCATTCTATGTGATTTATATTTAAAATTTATTTATTTATATTTTTATTTGTATAAAAATATATACAAACAATTAAAGAATATTTTTTCTATTTTTTCTATTTTTCATTAATAAAAATTTTATTAATTTTTTATTTTATTATTAATTATATAAAAATATTATTATTAATTATTTAATAAAATTTATTATATTAAATATTATTCTATTATATTTAATATATTAATTCTATTTAATATAATATTACGACTCAATCACAGTTGTGATATGTTAGTGACACATTTTTTTTTTTTCATGATCAATCGCCTCTCCAAGACCATATCACCATGCATTATTATAGCACCCCACTCTCACAAGATGCGTACCCTACATTCTGAGTAATTTCAGAGTGCGTACCCCGCGAAGGTGGCATGCTAGAACAATCAATTATTCAAACACTCGAAACTCACTACAAATTTTTCAAAAAAACTCACTCGCGTGTGCGGAAATCAATAATCAAATTCAGGCTCATACTTTTATTTCATAAACATCGAAATCACAATTATTATTACACTTAGATCACTCTTATTCAAAACATTTCCAATTTTAGAAGTTATTACATACAGAAATCGCGGAATACATAAATTGATGCAAACAAATAAGAAAATATAAATGCAGACGCGAACTGATCCCGACCTCTATCTCTTACTTGAATGCGGTGGCTATACTCCCGTTTGCCTAATGGAGTAACTTTTCTAAGCTTGAAAAAAATATTGCAAATTTTGGGTGAATTTTGCTAACTCAATAAGGTAACTATCTTCGATGGTTCACTCAATTCATGCAACACATCAATACACATAACCTATAATTCACATCTTTGCGTTTTGCATAAATTGTCGCATATCACATTATCACTTAAGGGTAAGACAATTTTGCATTCCAATTATTACGTTGTTGTGACTGAATGCCTAAACTGTCCCATATCTATTATGGATACCGGGCTCATTTATACTGTCCCTTATCCGTTGAGGATACAGGAATCATTTTACATAGTGAGCCTTTGGCTCTTATACACTTTCTGAGCTTTAAGCTCATTTTCATAATCTGAGCTTTAAGCTCTTTTTCGGTGGCTACTCATGTCACAACTCTCATTATCTGATCATGCATTCATGTATGGAGTGCATATCTCATAATCAATCAATCATCTCATGAAGCATTTAGTTATTCACATTCACATGCAAATAATACTTCAATATCACATTCATTCATTAGAATCATCAGACCTTCATTGTCCGGAATCAACACAATCAAATCACATTTATTCGATAATTCAAACATAATATAAAACAAGCAATTAATTGAGTGAGACTGTCTAGGTTACTCACAGTATGCTCCATATTAGCAACTGCTTCCAAGATATGGAAACGTCTGAATGTGGATATTTATCCTGCACATCAAAGTTATGTAATACACATAATGCACACACATTAATAATTGCACAATTATAAGTATTCCTTTATGCAAAAATGAGTATGTGGAATATATACAATGCATATTCAATGACAATACCAGGTATCACTCTATTATTCTCGTCACGCAAATATTCATATTTTCAAACTCACATAAGTATCATTTATACTTATGGTTTATACTTCAATAAAACCATTAAAATCGAAATTCAGAACTCATTTCGTCAATTTAGATTTTTCCTAAATATACCTTTGGGTCTATTGTTCACGATCAATCTGACCATAAAAATGAAATAATTTGGCAATACTTTCTTCTAGAAAATTGCTCTCCTACCTCTTAAGTTTCTAATGACTCTAAGATCATTCAATTCGGTTCAGTATTATGAAAGTTATACTCCAAATATTGTAGACTAAGCACATTAGAAATTCAACTAATGCATGATCATGTTGTCAAGTTGTACAACTCATATCTCTCAATTCCAATATCCAAAAATTAGAAACTTTATATCAATTGAAAGCTAAGAGAATAAGTTATAACTTTTGTGAAGACACTTTTGTCTAATTCAGCCTACATCAATACAGTTTATTCGATAACCACAGGACATGATTTCTATCTTAGGTAGTGATATAGCTTAAGCAAAGACTCAATTTCAAGAAAAATTTTTAAATTCTTAGATATAGAATAAAATTCGCTTTCTTCAGAAAATTTTTAGTGCTATGTCTCTATTTTTCTCCAAATGAAGAATCATTTCATTTTGATAACCACAGAACAAGTTATGTCTAAAATACCAAAGCATGTTCGGTGAAAATACTCCAGTTATGAAATTCCAGAACTTCTCATCAATTTCGTCTCAAATTTATCACTCAATCTCCACTAAATGATTTCATATGGTTATAGTTTTTGGTAAAGATGTAGAACAATGTGTTTCGAGTCTGTTGGTTCAAATCCCATGTCATTTGGAGGTCAGGAGAAGAAGTTATGGACAAAAGATCAAAGGATGTTCAAAACAGTCCCTCCTTTTTTTTCAGAGTTTCAGAGTCACGATCGTGCACGTGCACGATCGCGACTTTCTTCCTTCAACAACAGAGTAGCGATTGTGCTGAGGCACGATCATGACTTCTCTTATTTTTCAATAGAGTCGCGATTGTGTTGAGGTACGATCACGACTATTATGGAAAAATTATGAGATCCACATTGTTTGCTTTTACTTTACGTTGGGCGCATGCACCCAAGGCCAAAGATATCATATATAAGGTTGTTTATTTTGTAATGCTAAAGAATGCTGGTGAAATTTGTTGTATATGAAACATGGGTTTGTATGTTTTCATGGCATAAACCTTGACCAATTGCATCTTTGAGTTGTTATGTTTTGGTTATTAAATAATGGCTTGTATATTGTATAATCATAATAAAGAGAAAAAGAGCAACAATTTGAGTATGAATTATCGAGAACCCATATTTTACACGAAGGTCTGGTTTCTTTATAAATCTCTTGAAAGTGATCCTCATGTTAAATAAAGTCATCCAAAACCTTCATGGTTTATGATCTGCCTTGTGTTTTGAAATTTGAATATTTTTAGCATATAACGATGCATTTGTAAAAAAAAAAGTTCAGCTGTGACAGAATCACAGTCGTGAATTAGTCACACGCATGACTTATCGAGTTTCATACGAAATAAAGGATAACACCAAAAATATGCAACACTAAAATATGCACAACATCAGTTATCTGCATTGAAAATATTATAAAAGATCAATGCTAGCATAAACAAAAATTTAGTTTCATTTAGTTCCCTCAATTATATGGCTTTGTGATGAATTCATCCACAAAATATACAAAAATATCTGACAAAAGGTACACACTGAGCAAAGGAAAAAGGACCTGATACTAAGTCATCAATACATACTATACTGTCTTCTATTCCTAAGAAGACATCATAAACTCCAACATGTTCTTCTGAATATTTACCGGTGCACCAAGTAATGCCCTGACTTCATCAAGCCTATGAACAAGGAAAAGATAACTTTCATACATTTTTTATCCTTCCAGTCCCAACTCTACCTAATGATTATATAGTTCCTCTTCTGAAATGGGGAGCGGTTTAACTAACAGTGAAGTAGGTTTTATAATAGCTTCTGCAACTGTCTGAAGGTCATCTTTGATTACATCTTTACCATCATTTGTCCTGTTTTTCCTTTTTTGTGATGTTCCTGGGTTTGAATTATGTGAATAAGTCGGCATTCCCATTGGAGATTCAGTGCAATCACCATCCATCGTTACATTGTTTTCAAAACTTAAGTCATTGTGAGTCAACATGCCATCATTATTTTCATCCATGGTGTTGGAAAACCCACTATCGATAGAAATGGTGCGCCTTCTTATCTCTTGTGTTGTTACAACATTCTCGCCAGTTGCTTTATCACGTATGTAAATCTCTACCATCTTCTCATAGTTAGAAAAAAGCTTTTGTTCCTACTCAGCAGCTTCTAATTTAGCCTGTCACAAAAATAAGTTAACGAATTAACCAAATCACAACATATATCATATTTTCTTCTGACAAAATAATAAACAAGTTCACCTGGATCAAGGCCTCCCATACTTCTGGCTCGGCAGTCCACATATTTGTTAACGAACTCTATACAAGTCCACTACCTCCATTTGAAAATAAATCAAAACACTTACTTCACTTGTTCTTAATAATCTTGTTCCGATTTTTTATTTTTTCCTTATCAATTCCTTTATCTGGAAATGTTTCCTTTAGTTCAGCTTCAATTGTATCCAGTGCATGCGTTGTTAAAGTCCTACTAACACGATTGCCTTGTCGATGCTGGTGCAAGTATGTGTCAAACAAAGCATTATCCATAACTTGATTCCAAAAACACGGCTCTTTTCGGGATGACATTTTGTATGTTACAAATTTAACCACAAAATATTAAATTTATATCAAAAGCATACACAATATTGAAACTTCAAATATTTCCAAATAATATAAAAGGCAAGAATAATGAATAAGCATTACAAAGACACAATTGCACTTGAAAACATTAACAACAACAATAAATAGTGTCATATTTAGATAGAAGTAGCCAATAAATATTTTTAAAGCAATATAAAATCATGGAAAACATAAATTTATTGTGATGCAGAAATATATATCCTAAAGTGTAATTAGCCCACATATGAGCAACCAATGTTATCTCTTATAATTTCTCCAATGTGTGCATCATCTTTGTCGTCATTTTCATACCCATCTTGGTTATTATTTTGTCCTCCATCGTACTCTTCATTAAGAAATGAATCATTTGGATCTGCACCAATTAAGAAATTGTGTAGAATGACATAAGCTATAATATTTTTTTTTAGTTTAAATGTCATATGATGGCTATGTGGTGGATGCTATAATTAGGAATCTCTTTTCAACACACCAATTGCCCTTCGATAATGTTATGCAATGATGAATGTCGATGGTTGAATAATTCATTAGCATTTCGTGGAGGATTCCTTGAATATTCTTTCAAGTGATATCATTCCCCTCCATACAGTATAATAAGTCCACTTCTCAACATGAATCTAGCATCAACAAGATAGTATTTTCCTATCATGAATAAAAATATGTCAAAATATAATTTATAACATTTATGGGTATAACTATGAGCTGAATAGATTTGGGCGTTTTCAACAACATGATGGGCATAGGAGGAGAGATGCCTATGGTGGATTTGAAGATAGAGACGAGGGAGATTATATACTGAAGGTGGATATCCCCTATTTTAATCGTAGTATAGGTTTTGAAGATTTTTCAGACTGGCTTGCAGAAATTGATAGATTCTTCAAATTTCTGGAGATTGCACCAGAGAAAAGAGTTCAGATTGTGGCTTGTAGACTGAAGGGGGGAGCTTCGGCATGTTGGGAAAGGATTCAGTCACGGAGGAAGCACCAAAGGAAGGGATCCTTACATAAATGGTATAAATGAAGTTTCTGTTGAAGCAGGAATTCTTACCATCAGATTAGGAGCAATTCTATTCCAACAATATCAACAGTGCAATCAGGGAGGACAGACAGTGCATGAGTGTATTGCATAGTTCATGAGGTTGACAGAGAGAAACGACCTTTTAGAATCTGAAGGACAGCAAAATGCTCAATATTTGGAAGGGCTGAGACCAGGATTTTGGGACAGAATTGGAGTACAAGTTATCCGCATGCTATCGAACGCAAAAAACATGGCCTTAAAGGTGGAGATAATGCAGCAGGAACACAGCAGAATGAGTGTAAAGAGCTATAGGACTCCATCATCTACTGATAAATACAAAGTTGTACAGGAGCATACTCCCCGTAGTCATGAGATGCAGAGTGTGGAGGATAAAGTTATGGGATAAAGTCAACTGTAGTCAACCTAGACACAGATCTAATGAGTGTCCTTTAAGGAAGACGGTTAACTTTGTAGAGAGGGACGAAGATGACGAGGGAATCGCTTGCGAAGTAGAGGGAGATAAGGATGATGAGTATGAAGTTGACTAGGGTTCAGCGTATATAGTGAGAAAACTGATGTTAGCACCTAAGTAGGAAGACTGAACCCAAAGAAGTAAACTATTTCGCATGAGATGTACCATTCATGACAGGGTATTTGGAGTTATTATTGATAATGGAAGCTGCGAGAACATTATTGGAAAGGGGGTAGTGAAGAGGTTAGGATTACTAGTGGAAAAACATCATAATCCTTATACTTTGGGGTGGATTAAAACCGCAATAGACAAGATAGAAGTCACAGAGAGGTGTAGAGTTCCGTTACCCATTGGCAGGTATAAAGATGAAGTATATTGTGATGTTGTTGACATTGATGTTTGTTAGTTATTGTTTGGGAGATAGTGGCAATTTGATGCGGATACTCAGCATTCGGGAAGGAGCAACCAATATCAATTGGAGAAGGATGGGGTTAAGTACACGTTCCTACCACTTAAAACTAAGACTTCAACCTCTGAGGATAATGCTTTCTTATTTATAGCCAAGAGGTTCGAAGTGGAGACCAAGGAAACATGGCAAGTACATACGTTAGTGGTCAAATAGTTGTTGACAAGTAAGGCAGAGTTTCAAGTGGAGGAGTACCCAGAGATAATGCAACCGTTATTACAGGAGTTTAAGCAGTTGATGCCAGATGATATCCCGGATGTGTTACCCCCTATGAGGGATATCCAACACCATATAGACCTCAGTCCCGAATCCAATTTACCGAATTTGCCACATTACCGAATGAATTTAAAGGAAAGTGAGATTTTAAAGGAGAAGGTGGAGGAGTTATTACAAAAGGGGCTTATACAAGAAAGTATGAGTCCTTGCGCAGTCCCGACATTATTCACTCCAAAGAAGGATGGAAGTTGGCGGATTTGAATTGACAGTAGAGCTATTAACCAGATCACAATGGGGTATAAATTTCCTATGCCACAGCTAGATGACATGTTGGATCACTTACATGGTGCGACGGTATTTTCAAAGATTAATCTAAAGAATGGGTATCACCAGATTCGTATAAGGCCAAATGACGAATGGAAGACAACCTTCAAAATAAAAGAGGGCCTATATCAATGGTTGGTGATGCCGTTTGGGTTGTTCAATGCACCAAGTACTTTCATGAGGTTAATGAATCAGATACTCAAGACTTTTATTGGTAAATTTGTTGTGGTTTATTTTAATGATATCCTGATTTATAGTCATTCGGAGGAGGAACACTTGTTACACCTACAACACGTGCTACATGTCTTAAAGGACAACCAATTATACATCAACCTTAAGAAATGCAATTTCATGACAGATACATTAGTATTCCTGAATATAGTGTTTGCGGATGGGATAAAGGTGGATGAAGCAAAGGTTAAGGCAATTAAAGATTTGCCTACATCGAACAATGTGGGGGAACTGAGGAGTTTTCATGGTTTGGCAACCTTTTATTGAAGGTTTATCAAAAAGTTTAGCACCATTGCGGCATCCATGACAAAGTGCTTGAAGAAAGGCAAATTTTAGTAGCGAGAAGAAGCAGATAAGAGCTTTACCTTGCTTTACCTTGAAGAAAGGCAAATCTTAGCTTTACCTTACTAAGAGCAGTGGCATTCTTTAGTGAAAAACTTAGTGATGCTAGGAGAAAGTGGAGTACCTACAACAAAGAATTCTATCCAGTGGTACGAGAGCTCAAAAATTGGGAGCACTACTTGGTTGCTAAGGAGTTTGTGTTATATTCAGATCATAAGGCCTTAAAGTATTTGAATAACTAAAAGCGGATTAGTAGAAATATGCATGCAAGGTGGTGTCAATTTTTACAAAAATTTATGTTTAGTTTAAGGCACAAGTCAGGAGTACAAAACAAAGTCGCAAATGCTTTGAGTAGGGGGCATCCTTATTACTTACTCTTAGTAATGAAATTGACACCACCTTGAGCAACTGCAAGACAATTATAAACAAGATGACGACTTCGTAGAGGTTTGGGACAAGGTTTCTCATAGTGTGCCTATTGACGGATTTTATATCAACGATGAGTACTTGATGTATGACAACCAATTGTGTTTGCTTAGAACATCGTTAAGAGAGAAGGTAATTCGAGACTTGAATGCAGGGGGACTAGCAGGTCACTTAGGACGTGATAAAACATTGGCGGAAGTGAAGAAGCGCTTTTATTGGCCTTAGTTAAGAAGGGATGTGTCCAGATTTGTAGAAAGATGCTACATATACCAGACAGCAAAGGGACATTCCAAGAATACTGGATTGTATATGTTGCTACCCATACTAGAGAATATATGGGAAGACTTATCTATGGATTCTGGTTGGGACTACCTCGTACTTAAAGAGGGGTAGATTCAGTATTTGTTGTAGTTAATTGATTTTCTAAAATGTCTCACTTATCCCTTGTAAGAATACCTTTGATGCAGTTAGCATTGCCCAACTGTTTTTTAGATAAGTGATTCGCCTACATGGAGTACCCAAGACCATTACTTCGGATCGTGATAGTAAGTTTCTTAGTTACTTTTGGCGTACCTTATGGAAGTTATTCGATTCTTCTTTAAATTTCAGTAGCACATCCCATCTATAAACTGATGGACAAATGGAGACTGTCAATCGAACACTGGAAAACTTAATTCGCAGTATTTGAGGGAACAAGCCAAAAAAATGGGACTTGGTACTACCTCAAGCAGAGTTTGCATATAATAATGCCATCCATAGTGTGACAGGTAAATCACCATTCTCTATCGTCTATACCAAGACACCTCAACACACGTTAAACTTGCTCAAGCTACCAAAAGGTGAGGGGACTAATATTTCCGCTAAGCATATGGCTAAACAAGTGGTAGCAATACATCAAGAGGTAAAACAATTATTAGAAGCGGCAAACCAATGGTACAAATAAGCAACTAATAAACATAAGCAACTAAAGACATTTAATGTGGGAGATCAAGTCATGGTATTCCTACGCAAGGAGAGGTTTCTTATAGGAACATACAGTAAACTGCAACTGAAGAAGTTTGGACTATACAAGATATTGAAGAAGATTAATGACAATGTTTATATCATAGACCTTCCAGATAGTATGAAGATTTTCAACACTTTCAACATAGCAAATTTGTCCAAGTTCCATAATTCCGTGATCCATTATACCTAAAGAACTTTGTGCACTTGAGGACGAGACCTTTCCAAGTGGAGGAGATTGACACGGAGTTCTAGTGGTGTTTTAGTAGTTTTAATTGTTTTGTTAATAAAAGACTGTTTTATCTTTAGGTTTTCATCTTTTAGAGTTTGTATTATCTTTGTAGTCCCTTTGCGGCAACTTTTGATCAATTTAAAAACATTATTTCAGATTTCTATTAAATTTTCTTTGGTTCTTCAAAGGGATTCATACAACCATTGAAAAATCGAACGCTATACGTTGCGTCACAAAACAGATAAACTACAATCTCCTCACAAAATGCATCTAATAATAAAACTTCAGTGTCATCACCCAAAACGCATAAACAAATATTTACAGATCAATCACCCAAAAAGCAACGGACATATATTGTTAAAAAAAATCGAGAATGAACAAAAATAGGATAAAAAGAAATTTTCTATAAAAAGTAAGAGATAACATTAAAGGTGTTTCTAGTGAAGAGGGTTAAAATGACTTGCAAAACAAAGAAAAAAAGGATTTTTTGTTACCTTTGTTCTGATCAGTGAAGACGCTCCTCCACTGCTAGTCGGCGACTTACTCTTCGCCTGCTACAATGGCGACTTCCTCTTCCCCTGCTACAATGACTGCCAACGCCCAACACAATAGATGTATTGCGTTAGTTGTTATTAGGGTAAGGAGAAATGATTGGTATTATGAAAAATTATTGAGGACATATTAGGTAATATATATTTATTAGTTTACGTTCTATCCTAAACCCCTCAAATCAGAGATTTCTTATTTTCACTGTTTAGAAAGAAATAGAACGTAACATGAAACCCTCCGCTTCCATTTTATTTCATTCCATTCCATTATAAAACTTCATTCCAAACGATAGAAGTATATTACGTTCCACCCTGTTTCATTATGAAACCCTCAATTAAACATGCCTTAAATTGCCAAATTTTATCTATCATAGTCCTACTAGTTGCAACCATTATTTAGGCCAGATTGAGTCCATACTTAGATTTGAAACACTCCCAACGTGTAAAATGATAGACACAACAGGGACATAAAAATAAATTTAAGTAATGCAATGTATATATAAGTTTTGGAATCTTATTATGTTAATTTAAATTTATACACAATACATCACTTAATATTATAAATTAATTTAAATTTAATTACAGTCATTAGCAACACTCAATAAAAGTCCTGCTAAAGTGCAGGGTCTAAGTTAAATTTAATTATAGTCATTTAATTTGAAAAGGCTTTTGAATAATTCTTCTATTATTATTCTTATATATATATATATATAGGTATTCATATTTAAGTTTAGTCATATTTCTTTATATGTTAATTACCACAGCGTTGACATAAAAGTTGGATTGTTTCTTTTATCTAATTTTAGTTTTTGATTAAACTTTTAAGAATTTAGATTGAAATTATCCTTTATAATAAATTTGAATGACTAAATCAATTAATTTAAGGTCCATTAATGCATTAGAGCCAGTTTGGTTGAATGTTAATTAATAAAATGGAACGGAACGTAACAGAACGGAACGAAACGGTTTATAATGAAATGGAACATAATACAGTGAAACATTGTTTGGGCGGGATGAAAGAGTTCATAATGTAATGTAGTAAAATGTTATTTGAAAGATGGATGGAATGAAATGTAATGTATAGTAAATGATTATTATACCCCTTATATTAAAATGATTATTGCAGGAGGTTTATTATTTTATTATTAATTATATACAATTTATTATTA